>JAHBMJ010002745.1:0-16310 GCA_018398765.1 Chromera velia
AGTTTCTTTTCTTGCTCTTTAAGAATAGCGGCTCCCTTTTTCACAGTTTGCTCTGCCTCATATTATCGAATGAATGCAGGGCAGTCGCAGTCTTCAACTTTGATCAACCACAATTTGTTTGGGCATCCTTCATAGGTGAGGGAGTATTGTACCTTCTGTCTTTCTCTCTCTCTCTCTTTTTTTTTTTTTCTTTTGACCACTTCTCTCACTTTGTGGACAGATTTTTTTTTTTTTTTTGAGTCTGTCTAGTCTTGAAGAACGCGTACATTTCAAACGCATGCAAGTCAAACAAAAAGTCGTGTCTCATCGAAGAAGAGATGTGAAATTCGGTTTTCCTGATTCTCTGTAAATCAAACAAAAAAAAGAAACGAGTCTTTCATTCGCCTTTGATTTAGAGAGGTAAAGGAATGGCCTTCAAGGACGGGTTTCCTGTTGTCAGCTGCTGCCAGACGTGTTCGTGTACCATGATTCACCGCACGTCTGCTGTCCATCATTGCAGGTACGACCATACTGTGACCGAAGAGACAAAGAGTTCTACCCTTTGTCAGTTCAAATAGATGTGTATGACTGCTTTCGTTTAGTCCTTCTTATTGTTTTTCTTCCTTTTCTCTCCCTTTCTCTTCTCCCCTTTTTCTGTTTCTCTCCGTGGTCTTCAGTGTTCCTTGCTCTTTCCGGCCTTCCTTCTCTACATTTTTTTTTTTCATGTTAACGTCTGTTTTTTCTGAGAGTGAAAGGCGTAAATCGATTTACTTTCAAGTCCCTTTTTAGTTTTCTACATGCTGGTCTCCCATATCGTTTGTTGCCACAATATATGCATTCGCAGCCTGGTGGCAAAGGGCACGTACTGGTCACTTACGTGAGGGGTCGAGCCTCCGCATCTCTTGCAAGTTGCTTTTGCGGACACTGGGAGAGAAAAAACGACTTGATGAAGTGAGAGAGGTAGGGTTCCGTTAAAGAGCGAAAAGAGAAGGGAGAATCCGAATTCAAAGAAAGACAAAAGGGTTTGTTTAGCAGCTGTAAAAGAAAGATTTGTGCAGCAGAGTGAAATTCCGAACTTGCTGAGGGGAAAGATGGTATGATTTGCAGAAAGATCTCCTTCACAAAAGGAAAGAAAGAGAAGCAATCCAAATTCGAATAAAGAAAGAGTTATGTGTATTTGTCTCGTATGTGCAGGTAGACTGCTCGTATACACGAAGACGGCAAGCGAAAAAAGTAAGTCACACAGGGATGGAAGTAGTCGAATTTTCTTTTTACTTCGCAGGAAAGTCTAAGTCACACAACGCACGAACGTTTCGTAATATGTTTTACCTTTCGCAGAAGGATAAAGATAAGTCAAATTTACCATCAGGTAGAATGCGTGAAATTCACAAAAAGGGCAGGGCTTCGCCGTTCACAGAGAAACGAAGAGAAGTCAAATTCACTGTTAGGTAGAATGCGTAAAATTCATAAAAAGGGCAGGGCTTCGCTGTTCACAGAGAAACGAGGAGAAGTCAAATTCACTGTCAGGTAGAATGTGTAAAATTCATAAAAAGGGTAGGGCTTCGCTGTTCACAGAGAAATGAAGAGAAGTCAAATTCACTGTCAGGTAGAATACGTGAAATTCCCAAAAAGGGCAGGGCTTCGCCGTTCACAGAGAAACGAAGAGAAGTCAAATTCACTGTCAGATACAATGCGTGAAATTCGCAAAAAGGGCAGGAAAAGGCGGTACAGTCAGAAATTTTAGTAGCGCTTTGCAGTGTGGTCCTGTCTGATGTCGATTTATGACAGAGAACAGAAAGTGGGGTTCCGTTAGAAATTCCAGCAGCGCTTCGCGATGTGGTCCTACTTCTTCTCCTTGTAGGTACAGGATACCAAAGGGACCGCCAAGTTGAGGGCGTACAAGTTGAGGTTTGAGTTGATGGCTCGTAGGTGTGGGCTCCTGTAGTATGCGTGTAGATGATCACAGCGTTCTGGTTTCCTCTGGGTAAACCTTCTCTAGGCGAAGAAGGTGGTCTGCGTTGTTTGCAGAATAGTTGTTGTTCGGCAGAGAAGGTTGGTCTCCGTTTGCTCAGCTCTTTGATCTTGTTGATCTCAAGCTAGGCGTCACCATATGTTAAGGTCTACTTAGAGGGGTTGGCGCTGGTGAGTGCTTGCAGAGGTTCAAGGGTCTTCAGGGCTTGATGTCGCTAGAGTGGTTCAGGTCGATCCCTAGTGACAGATTCGATTGATGTCAGGAGCATGGAGCTTTCTTACGATTCGGCGATCGATCTGATTTTATAGTAGTCTTCAAGAAAGTCTTTCGGAAGTTTTTCATGTGATTTTGCATGATCGAAATGTAACAGGCTAACATCTGTATGATACAAGACGTTCACGTCCTGCATCTTCTTTCTTTAATTCTTAAAAAAGAGGTAGCAAGGCTTAAACCTATGACCTCTTACTTATTAGTATTGTATGCTAACCATTAGGTCATGAAGGCGAGTGATGCGCACGATTCTCTTTTGCTCAGTTTTACTTTAAACCACAATCAATTCATTTAATTTCTATTTTCTTTCTAGCTGTGCTTAAGTAGCGCATAGCACCCTCGTCTGAGGCTCCTCACACTGTTTACGACACTATTTACTGTGTTTTTCAACAGTTCAAAGGTTTTTCAAATTTTAATGTTACATTTTTGTGGCTTAGACTTTCATGCAAGCTAATATGGCTCGTATATTGTATGACTATATCAAACTATATTAATGGCAGGATCAAACTCTAAGTCAATCTTTTTTTTGAAAATCAAATTTTAATTTGCAAACAATTTATAACAATTTGATACATTCTTTCGTTACTCAAATATATGCAATCCGACTCTAACAAAATCTGATACACTGAGTTTTTTTTTTGGTATAGTTTTTTTTACTCTGGTCGTCCATTTCTGTACACGTACTACACCACTACTCCACATTTCTAGCCATATTTGCCTCTAGAATTGCCAGCCTGAGCTAGGGGGGAGGGGGAATTTTGCCTACACATTTGCTTCTGTCTAGGCTTCTGTACTGCTCTGCTTGCGTGGGCCCGGCCATAAGCCTGCATGCACCCACAATCTCGAATGCTGTTCTGTTTGGTTACTTATCTGTCCTCCTTTTCGTCCAGTCGTTCGCGTCCTTCTCCCGCCCGTGTCCCCCTCCCAGGAATCAGTGGTGGCACGGCTTTACGTCATGAGGGCCGCAACAATCTCGTAAGATACTCTCATATTCGACTTCTTCTTCTGCAGGGTCTTTATCACCAGGCGCAACTGGCCGCGCTCTGTAATGTTCTCAAGGGATGCTACATGCGTTCCCCCACAGGGACACTCGACACCTCCAATGCTCACATAACGGGCAGTGGCAGAAGTCAACAGCGGACCGGCTGCCGACTGCTTCTCTCCTGTCTCCTCTTTCTTTCTTTGTTCCAACCGAACCCTCACAGCGTCTCCGGATCGGATCAGCTCGTCAACCGCTGCCTGGATTTTTTGGATCATTTGGGACTTTTCCTCTGGGGAAGAAGGGATGTCAGCTCCTTCCTTAGAGAGGGCGTACTCAACATACGCGCCCTCAGGGAAGTGAAATCCTTTTCCAGGACTCCATCCCTTCACTCCTGCTCTCAACACTCCTGCATCGAGTAAGTGTCCAGCGGAGTGAAGCCGGGCATTTGCCTTCCGGGACTCCACGTCCACCTGCTGCCTCGCGATGACTGTGTCCTTTGTCAAAGCAGGACCAGAAGAAGAAGGAGAAGAAGAAAGCAATTCCAAAACCACATGCCCCCCATCGGGGAGGTCTTTGTTGATGATAGTGGTGTTCTTCACCTCCGCACTCTTTTCAGCCGTCTCACCGTCTCCGTCCCCCTGCATACGGAAGAATATTCTACCGACATCTCCGGGCTGCCCCCCCCCCTGAGGATGGAAAAGGGATTTCTCTAGAATTATACGCTGCCCCCCCTCGTCTACGTGGAGAACCCTGGACGGCTCTGCGTATTCAGTCTCATCGAACTTCCGGTGAAAGTAGAGGAGCGAGGTCGGAGGAAGAAGACGAGTCTCGTCGACAGGGGGTGACGGGGAGGACGTTGAAACATCGGGGGATGGAGATGTGTCCCCTGTTTGCACAGAAGCTGCCATGAGTTTCTGGTCTTTTGCTCCCAGTTGATTGGTCAACTTTCTTGCACAGGCAGTCAAAGGGTGTGGAGATTGCAGGAGACGGAGACGGCAAAGCAATGCCACTCGGATCAGAATGCCGTCCGAAATGTCGACTGTCTGAAAATGGTGACCTCATTCAAAGCTGGAAAATTTCCAAGGGCCACATATCAATATGTACAGGACAGCAGAAATCAGAATCCAGCAGTGAAGAAATGGCGGATGTAGAAAAGAGAGCTAGAGTTTTCTGTTGCTTCGGATTCAGCAACCGAGCTTGCTTGGCTCGGAAGGGCTCCATTTATCGGACCGTCACGCTCTCGAAGGCCCCGGAAAGATGCTGATTACTGCTTTTTTCCGAAGTCAAAAAACTTTCCGGGCCCAATCGCACTGACCTGGGCTGCGATTGCGTGCGTCAGTCTGTATAATTTTTCTGCACAAGAATTGGCGTGACAGACTTCCTGTCTGCGTAGAGTCTCACAAACTGTTCCCCTTGTCCACGTGTCAGTAGGTAAGACTTTGAAGATTCGCACAGCATCTGTCTGCCAGGGCCTTTCTGACAGTCGAAGAGTCGCAGCCTGAGACAATCGGGGCGATCAGGCTTCTCTTCCTTTCTGGAGCTTCCAATCCCACGTACTTGCCTTTCCAGAGAACCTAGTCCAGGAAAGATGGTTCGCTTCGCTGCTGCGGCTGCGGGCGTTCCGATTCTCTTTGGCCTGTCATCTGGGGCTCGCTTCAGTGGCTCCCTCGCTGCTGTGGGAGGATCCCTCTCGTCAGATACTGACAAGTTTCTTCTGGCAGAGAAGGAGAGAGGAAGACGAAGAATTTCTGAAGAAGACCTCTTTGAAAAGAGGCAAAACAGCGCAAGGGCTCTTGCTGCGGTTGGAGGCTCTCTCTCTGCAGAGACTGCGGACTTCCTCCCTTCCCCTGAGTCCACTCATGTGCCTCAGCCGCTGCAGATCTCTGCGGAGGAAGCCAGGGCAAACCTGGCGGCAGTCTCAGGCTCGATGCCTGCAGAGAGAGAGGCTCAGTCCCTCCCCATCTCTGACAGTAGAAGAAGACGGAGAAGATCAAGAAGAGAACAGAAGACACAGAAACAAGAAAGGTTTTCTTCCGGCCTCGCTGCAGTTGCCGGGGGTCTGTCTTCAGATGCCCTCATCCCCCCTCCCTCCGGGAATGCCAATATCCCCTCAATGGCCCCTCCTTGTCCCGTAGCCCGGGTTGCAGTTGGAGGCTCCCTGCCCTCTGACCTCGCAGCAATCATTCCTTCAGTTCCAAGGGACGAGAGGCTGTGGTTGAAGAACTCCTCATCTTCCCAAGAGACCCCTTCTGGCTCCCTCCTCCGCCTGGCTGCAGTGTCCGGCTCCCTGCCTGCAGGTGCTGTTGCTCTCCTTCCCGAGGGCTCCAAACAAGAACAGCAGGAGCGACCGCTGTCACCACAAATCGAAAAAGCTCAACAACCCCCTGTCAGACAACTGAGAGACGATCCGAGCCCCCGATGGATTCGTTCTCTTGCTGCCGTCTCTGGCTCCCTCCCTGCTCTCAGGGGAGGAGGAAGCATCAGTAACCTAGGCGCCCGCCCTCTGGCTTCCATCCAGGGTTTGCGTCTGGGTCTCCCCAGAATTCCTGTGGCAACAACTGCCCTCCCGTCGTCTTCCTCTCAGCAGCGTTCCCTCTCATCCATGGCGGCGGTGGGGGGACACCTGCCTTCCGGGACCGCCGCCTCCCTGCAGCGCCCTCCCCTTCCCGTTGCTGCTGCACTGCCTAGTTCCTCGAAGGGAGCAGAGGAGGGGAAAAGCTCGGGGGGCGGGCCCAAGAAGCTCGCGAAGTTCTTCAAGAAGGCCGTGATTGACTTCACGGCAAAGAAACTTGAAGGCAAGCCCCACGCTCAGCTGCTTCTCTGTCTGTATGCATATGCAGTCCTCTTCCGTCTCGTTAGCGGGAGTCTGACGTGGCTGTGGAACGGTTTCCTGCGCCCGTCCATGAATTGGGCCCCGTACGCGGGCACGTGGGCAGTTGTCACAGGTGCCTCTCAAGGCATCGGGGCATCTTATGCGACCGCCCTGGCAAAGAGGGGGGTGAACGTTGCGTTGGTGGCGAGGAACGAGGACAACCTCCGTGAGGTGGCGAAGGAGTGCGAAGCCCTGGGGGTGGAGGCGAAGATTCTTTCTTTGGACCTCCATGAGGGGGAGCCGGAGTCGATCGTGAGGAGCATGCGGGCGTTCGTGAAGACGTTGCCTGGAGAGGTCACTGTGTTGATCAACAATGCAGGTAAGGGGGGAGGGTTTGTTTGTTTGTTTATGAGTTGGAGAAAGCAGGAGACCCGGGGGTCTGTCTAGACTTGCGGGAATCCGAGGCCGCCTTCTCCATTCTTTATTTATGTTGCTTCACAGTGTGGTGCGAGAGAGCAACCAACCAAGCTTTCTCACGCGAGATGGAACGGGAATGACGAAAAGAATGGGTAAGGGCGGCTTGGAGTTTTGCCTCGGTGTTTGTCACTGTCCGGAAGAGAAGAGCCGCGAACATCCTGTGTGAGATGCGTGCCTTTATCTGCCTCTCGAGTCTCTGTAACAATGGGATAGATAGACTGCCCTTCAGTGATGGTCAACCATCTCTTTTCGCTTCCAACATTTTTCATGCGATGCATGTGAGTATGGTTTGTCCTCCATATGCTCCTCGGTTTTTTTGTTTACCTGTTTGATGACCGACAAATGATGCTGCAGGTGGATTCAGCCCCTCTTCGAGGACCGTGGAGGAGGAAGTGAACGCACATGTGGCTGCGTCCCTTCCTCAAGAGGGCCCCTCCTCCGATTCCTCCTCAGAGGAAGCCTCTGCCTCCCCCCGTGTGAAGTTGATGGAGATCGAGGCCCCATCTGACTTCGCCAAGAGCCCCGTAGAGTTCCAAACAGAAACCGCAACTTTCAACACGATCCCCCCTATCCTCTGCACACGGGCGGTGCTCCCCACTATGTTGGAACAGATCGAGAAGGAGAGAGAGCGGGAGTGTGAGAATAGCGAGAAGGGGACGGCTTGTCTTGTGGTTGGAAAGTTGAAGGAAATTCTGGGATTGAGACGGCGTCGTTTCGTCTTGAACATTTCGTCCATCGCCTCGTTTATGAACTTTGGAATCACCGGCTTCGCAGAATACGCAGCTGCCAAAGCTTTCGTGAACAGGTACGTCGGGGCGGCTGCTTCAAAGTTCACACTGAGGGGGGCATTTTGTGAATATGCGTAGTTTTTTCTGCTCTTCTATCCGCTGCTTTTGGAGACTGACGCATACGGCCTGAGTGTCTGTTACCCTCTCGTGCAACTGTAAGTTCGTCTGCTTGAAAGCGTGCTTGGGCTTTCACGGTGACGTCCTGATGAATGAAGGAGAAAGAAGAAAGGAAGAAACAACGGACAAGCAGCGAACGAAAGAAAGAAGGAAAGCAGGAACGCGTGCCTATGATATTTTGATCCCGTGTCCCTCCCACCTCCTGCAGCTGGAGCACCTCCGCCAACGACTGGGGCAGCCCGAAGGGCATTCAGTTCCAGTCCGTCCTCCCGGGGGCCGTGCGCACTCCTCTGAACCCCTTCAATGGAATCTCTGCGGAGTCGTATGCGGATTGGTCCCTTGCCCGTGTGGGACAGGGAGGAACTGTCACGGTTCCTCACTGGGTCCACTACATGCAGGTGGGTGGGTGGGTGGTGAATGAATGGTTTGTGTCTGCGTGGGCAAGCGTGATCGATCAATCGTCTGAGTGTGCGTGTGTGTGTCTGGGTTTGCGTGCGTGTTGGTGTGGGAGGGTGTGTTCATGTGCGAGAGAAGCATATAGTTGACTCTCTGTCAGGGTGCATAACCGGCAGGCGTGAGTCGATTGTGAATTTTTCACTGCCTACGCCAAGCCTTGGTCAAAGTTCGTCTTTCTGTTTCTTCTCTGTATGGATGCTCTCTTCCGCATGCAGGTGGGGCTTTTGAAGGGTTCGAATGTCGGGAAGATGTTCTTGAAGCGCCTGAGAAAGCTGAGAGAGGCAGCAAAGGAAAAGAACCCCGAGGGGATTCGCGTGGCGTCGGAATGGTTCGCGAACAGATACGACTACTGACCGACTGTTTGTCTCCCCGCCTGCCTGTCTGTCTGTCATGAGATGCTCTCAGAGGGAAAAATCAAAACGGAAGGAGGCAAAGGACGCCTGCTGAAGGGAAGAAGACGCAAAACGCATGAGAGAGAGACAAACAGAGGAACAGTCGATGATCAGATGGAATCTATGAATGAATGAATGAATGAATGAATGGATGACAGCTCATGGGGTGACTGGCGGGCGTGTCTCTGAATGTGCAAGTGTGGTCGCGTGCGTCATTGGGCGTTTGGCTTTGGCTGTTCGCTCTCATTGCTTTGCTTCGCGTCTGTATGTTTATGCTTGCGTTGGTTCGGTTTCTTTCAGCTCTGTGAACTGAACAAGGTGAATGAAAAGGTGTGTGAGCAGAAGAAGAAAGGCAGCCTTGGCTCCTTCGATTTCTCTGCCGTGCCCTTCCTTTGCAAAGACATTCTGTTTACTTTCTTTGTTGGTGCCTGCTGAAGGGAAAGAGAGCGCCCAAACGAAAAAAACGGCAGAGAACAGATTGCAAACAACCGTCCATACAGTGGTGGGTTTCCTTCTCAATCTGCTGGCATTACATTTGTCCCTTCCTTCTGTCTGTTTGTTTTGACTTACGACTCCATCCAGCAAACCAGGAGGTGAAGCATCCATCCATTTTTCTTGGCCGATCCCGACCCCCCCTTTCCCTTTTCCCTTTTCCCCCCTCGACTTTCCTTTTTCCTTCCTTCCTTTCTTCGTTCGACTGTCTCCCCGTGGACAAAAAAGTCAATTTGTGTCGGTGTCCTTGTCTCCGAACGTGCGAGCGAAAATAAAAATGAGATGAACAGGAGGGAGCCCAGTCGGTTGGCCCGGTCTGGCTCCCTGTCCCCTCCCTTAAAGTTAAAGTAAAGCTTCTTTCTGCCCTGTTACTTCGCGTGTGGATGCACACCAATTGTTGATTGAGTGGCTCTGCGCGGAAGGAGCACGGGCCTTTTTTCTTCCACCCCTTTCTCAGTGTATGGACTGCGTGTTCGTTAACTTAAGGGAGGCAGGGACTTGTCTTGTCAGTCTCTCTGCCTGTGTAGTTGAAAAGAAACAAAGAAAGAAGACGAAGAACAGACAGAGGAAAAAAGGCTGTTTGTACGGCATCGGCACGAGAGGGGGCGTCTCGACTGTCCGTTGCTCATGTGGTGCTGGTGTTGCGCTGCATGTGTGATGCATGAAAAAAAACACTAGGGAGGACCGGGAATAATGGGGGTTTTCTTTCTTTCTGTTGAGGGCGGGGAGGGAAAAGAGGCAATGGGATCGGCCGCCGAGATGCTGAATTTCTTTCTTTCATATGCAGAGTTGCCAGAGAGAGGAGGTCGGCATATGGTGAAACGAGAAAATGGGAAAAGCAGAAGGGAGGAAAAAGGAAAAGCAAAAGAGGGTCAGGCAGGACAGGAAGGAAGTCACTTGCAAGGGGGAGTTGATTCATATTTGAGAGATGAGACACGATGAGACAGCAGATGATCGATCAACAAGCTTTCAGCTTTCTGTCAGGTGAAGATCTGATGTCCGGATCGTCTCTTGTGTTTTTTCTCCTTCCTGCCTTCCTTTCCGTCTTTTCTCCTGTTGCCTCCCTCTTTTCAGAGCTGATATTTCCTTTCCTTCGTGCAAGTGGTTTCTTACTGAGAAGATGTGAAGCGTAACGTTTTCCATTTTTTTCCCTTTCCGGCAATAATGAGAGAGACAAGAGAGGGGGGGGGGTAACGAGAGAATGAAAGGTGGTTCTTCACTGACTGACAAAACCTCCTTGTAACAGTATAAAACAGGATCATTCCAGTCAATCAAAACTTTCCATCCATCCATTTATTCTTTCATGCATCCATGCATCAGTGAGGCAGCCAGTCCTCGAGTGCGAATGAAAGAAAGAACGGGGTGATTACTCTGCGTGGCGTTGCGAGACGTCACACGCAGAGGTGTGTACCTACCTGCATCGAATGAAAAGGGGTGAGAAAATGCACACACACATCAATCCAGTCCTTTCTTTTGTTTGTCATGCATTTACCGTGTTCATGTGTTTGTGTAAGAAGAGAGACAGCGGAGTTGAATCGTCTTCTTCTGGTGGTTTGAGCCTCTGGAAGTCGACAGCTGGACGAACAAATGAAATTCGTGCCTGTATTTTGACTTGGAAACGGAGAAGGCAATTTGCGAGCGAAGCTCCTGTGTAAATTTCTTTCTCCTCCAGTTCATGTACGTCAGTGGGCAGACTACATTGGTATGCCCAGGAGAAGATGATGTTTGTCGCTCTTCTCTTCAGAAGAGGAGAGCATGTGCATGAACGAAGAACTGATTCATGAGAGTGTGTCCTTTTTTTGTCTTCGTTTCTTTTTGTGTGTCCATCCGTCCGCCCGTCCGTTCGTGTGCCCTGCCGCACAGCTGTCCATCGACTTGAGCGACCAGAGAGATCGCGTCGTTGTAAGACGGTGTGTAGGCAACGATTTTGAGCTCCACCTCTTCCTCCTTCCTTCCTTGTTTTGATGGTTGACTCGCTGCTTCACTCATTGAGTGATCGATTGATTCGATCAGTGTCAGCCAATTCCTTTCCTTCCCTCTCCTCCATCTGCTTTCCTTTCTTCGTTCCGCCATGAAGAGGTCAAGCTGAGAATTGCGAAAGAGCAAAACCAATGTGTCCCACTTTCGACCTCAGTACATCAATTACTCCTCCATCTCCCGCATACAATCCAGTCAGTCCGCACGTTCAGTATAGCTTGACGGAGTGTCCTCTTCCCCCTCTCCCTCCCTCCCTCCCTCCTTCCCTCCCTCCTTCCCTCCCTCCTTCCCTCTTTCGTCACCGCCCCCCGCCCCGCCTCGTTCGGCATCCGACCGAAGAGAGAGAGTCCATTTTTGGCGCGCAGTCTTTCCTCAATTCCTTGTTTTCCTTTGACTCCTTTCAGCCTCTTTTCTTTCATTTCCGTCCCTTCGTGTTGTTCATCCGACAAGTAAACGCCATCAACGTATGCATGCAGCAATCTCCCACTGTGTGTTGAACGAAAAAAATCTGGCTGTCATGATCAAAATCTATCGAGACTCCAGACCGAAGCGCGAGTCGAAGATTGTTTTTCTTTCTTCACTTGATTGTCTGCATGTCCTTTCTACTGGTGCAAGGTCGACAAGTCAATCGACGTGCCTTGCCATTCCTTAATTGCCTCCTAGCTTTTACTTTCTCAGTACGCATCTCGCATGCGTTTGGTCTGTTGGTTTGACTTAATGCGAATGAATGAAGAGGACGCGTCCAACCGAGTCCATGCGCATGCATGTGTCGTCTGATGGATCGTATTCCCATGATGATTTCTTTGTCATATCTGACAGTCTGCAATGAGTACTGTTGTCATTTTTTCCTCGATCGAGATTGTGGCTGTTTGTTGGTCACTTCGAGGTCTTGCATTATCAGTCACAATCAGCCTTCGGATCCGAGTTACGCGATTTGTAGCGCAATTTTCATGTTGCATCCTTATTGTCCTACATTCGATTTGTTGATTCCTTGTGCACCAGCCGATTGAGACGAACGACGATCTTCATTTATTTTGGCGCTTGTTTTCTTTCTTTTGCATGCATGAGCTGTGCAGCCTTTTAAACTAACTATATGTATCATCATCTATCTTCGTTAAAATCTTAGCATTAATCATTCAATACTTTAATTATAATGCTACTACACATACGTGTATATATATATATTATGGAGTCCTACCCTGTGGTGCTACTCTTTCAGCCTTTGCATGCGCCGTGACTGAATGAGCCTGCGTGCTGACGCCATGCTCCGCCGCCGCACTTATACGCAGCCTAGTATGCAGCCTGCCTATATGTGTCGCACTCAGAGCTCTGCGCATACTGTGTGGCATACATCATGCAAGTCTACGTTTGGCGGCTTTGGCCTAGTTCTTGAGCAACATGCTGACTAAGCACTAGTCTGAGTAACATCATACGGCAGGTTCGATAAGGTTCGAGTTGAAGTCAGCCGATGTTGTGTGCCGTCTTAGTGCGTCCCACACAGATACCGAGACCAATACGGCATGTCCCAACCCGGCAGTCCGGGGGCCACGGCAACTACTAGTGGTAACTATTCCATCCGCAGCATCCCATTAGATATTTATGGCTCAGCAGCGCATTCTCTGACACTGTTTTGTCTGGTTGATCGATAAAATCAGACCTAGCCTCCTGACTGACAGTCTCACGTAACCGCGATCCATGTATTTGTTGTATTATGCCTAGACTGCCTGCGTACGGATTCTAGCTGGTACACAATAACTGAAGTCATTGAATCTCTAATTAAACCTATAGAGTCAGATTCATATGGAGTCAGAAGAAGTCTGATTCAGAAGATAAAGCTTGATAGAACCTCTTAGAGTCAAAGTAGAATTGAGACCTCGTTTACGTGAACCTGTAAGGTGTTGTTTAAGTTAATGTTGCTCATGTTCCTTCTCTAGATCTTCCTAAGGTTCTTGTCCTCACTTTACTTTCTGTCTGGACGCCACAAGGCGGCCGGACAGGAAAGACAAAGCAATATCTATAGTGTTTTACTTTTTTTATTTCATACCTATGAAACTGTACGTTAAACTTAAATCCCACAACAAAAAGTAAGATGTCATCAGTACGTTTAGCACTCCTCCTGACAAAAATTTGAATTAAAAAATGGCGAAATCCAACGGGCCATCATGGGCTATCCAATATAGTGAGGTCTTTGAATGTTTAAGGGAACACTCCATTTAGAGAGGCCTACGTAGGCGGCAGGCCTACAAAGAGAAATTTTATGTTTCACGGATGGCCGGCTCACATGATCAGGGCACATTTTAAATTTTAAAAGTTAAAATTTTAATTAATGCATATTATGCAGCAGTGCAGCAGCACATAGTCTTTTTATTTGTGGGTATATTTTAGCATATTTTCTGAATCAAGGTCGCACAGATAAATTTATGACCGTCGCAGTTTGGGGGGCACACATTACGTTTTCTATCCTTTTCCTCACTTACTTCGCACACGAATAACATTATGCGCGAACGCACTTGTTTTAATTCAAAACCCGCGCGGCCATCATGACCATGCATCAGACGATTAACGCATGCATGCAAAGTCCTCTAGTGCTGTATTAAGTGAAACACAGACTAGGACATAGATTAGAGCTTTGACAAAGAGAAAACAAACCGGCAAAGTTTATGACAAACACTCATCTGGCAGCCGAGTGATCTTTTTCCATAGCTTGATTGCTAGACAGTTGAGCACAACACGTTTTGGACAGCCTCTTTGATCGTACATCTGTGAATACGCAAGGAAGAGCCATAAGGTTTCCCTTTCATCTGTTGACGTCAAAGTTTTCTGATGAACCAATTTTTTTATGGTTTCCAAGAAATAGCGAAAGAAGATAAAAACCAGGTTTGTCTAATTGGTGATGTTCTGGGCATATACGATGTCCAGTGCCGTTTCTATTATGTGGACTAAAGACTTAGTGTGATAGGTCCTGTGTAAAGCCTGTAGGCATGCTTTTGCATGTGTGCCTGCATGGCTTGCCTGCTCGTAAAGAGAATCTGATCTCATGAATTCTTTAGGAAGGCAAAAATATATAAAAATATATAGATGTAATGTGCTGTGCAGGAACAAAGATCAAACTGAGGATCAAACAGAAAGTCTGCCTCTGAATTTTATAAGAAAGAAAGTCTCCTATTGTCGGACAACACAAATTATATTACACAATTGCATGAGTCATATGTTGTAAATATAAATGGACTGTCGGTTGTACAGTGTTCCATTTCGTCTTTTGATTTTCTAATTGCATGGACAAGATCATTTGCACATGTTGCATAACCACCGTGATGTAGTTAAGACAGATTTGGCGAATATGAATGGACTGTAACAAAAGATGCGGTACAGTTTTTTGAAGCATCTTTCACTTTTTCGAATGTCTGGCCAAAGTTTCAGCTTGCATATGCGAGAGATTCCTTGTTTTCCTCTTTGCATCCTCCACTACCTACAGCAACCCGTACCGGACCTCCTGGCAGGCCAGTATCAGGATTCTGAGGATAAAAACTCAGTCAGTCAGCCGTCTTTGCTCTTTCGCTCTCTTTCCCTCCTCTTCCTCTCGTTCCCTTTCTGCACATTCCTTCTGCTACTGTCTGTGTACCTTCCGGTCTTAGATAATCTTGGTAGCATTTTTTGGTGTATGTGCTTTACATGCGTTTTGCAGGCTGGTAGTGTATATTTGTGTGGCTTCTTGGTAATCACAGTAAACAGTAAAAAAGCAGCTAGGAGAAGGTATAAATTTAAATAGGCGAAAATTGTCTTGTCTACCAGCGCGCCTGCCAGTCCACTTGGTGGCCTGTCTGCCCGTCTGTCTATCCATCTATCTATAATGTGCCTTTCACAGTCCTTCATCTGCGGCTAAGCCTTTCTGTGCCTTTACATTTTCTCATGTATTCGGACTTGTCTATTCTTTTCTCCATCGGGTTATCCATATGTGTGCGTTTTGAGGAAGCGGCAAGAATTAGAAGTAGAGTAACCACCTTTTTCTCAAGGAATATGATTTACTTATATCTTTGATCTGGCTGCTTCATACAGACGTAGTGACCCCACGTCCTAGGGGGTAGTACTACGTTATTGTATAAGGGTAACCCTAACTTTATACATTCTCTAACAAAAAATCTAGATATGGCGGGCACTTGGTTTATATACTAATCTTTTTTTCCATATTCTAAAGTGTTGATTTAAGCTAACAGAACTGATAGCGGGTTATATCTTCACTTCAAAAAATTGGTTCAAAGTCATGTCACCACGATTTGGCGGGGTGGCGGGCAGTAGCTGCTTGACCTGGCGGGGCCCTGGAGTCTATCAATGCTTGGACCCCCCCGCCAATGAAAGAAATACCCGCCAAAGGAAAGTCTACCGCGCTCTTATGTCCCCGTCCGCCCCCCACCAGCCCCCACCACCACCCGCCAGCCTCCTGCCACCACCCGCCGCCTGGATCTGCCGCCTCAAGCAGTTGGTTCACACAGTTCTCTCTACTCAAACCCATTGGTTGATATTGGGTGGTATAGAATGGCCTGCCTGCCTGCCTGTCTGCCTGTCTATGACTGACTAACTGTCTGTTCACGTTTTTTGGCGAGGATTGACTGTGTCTGGCGGGACGTGGCGGGGCAGGCGTACTGGCAGGAGGGGAAGGTTTGTCAAAGTCCATCCCCATCATGAAAAGCCCTGCCAGATCGTGGCGACACCACCTTTGAACAACAATTTCTCATGAACTAGAAAGCATGAATGGCCCGCCAGAATAGAAATCGAATTTCTAACATGTTCTATATCTATAACTTTTATGTAGCATAAGTCTAAACTATTATCCTAATTAGTTAGGAAGCCCGCCAAACTAGGGGTACCTATAATGTTTATCCTAGTGCTACCCCCTAGGATCGGAGGATTCGATGTTGGTCCCCTTCGTTCTGTCATACATTAACTGACTGTACTGACAATTGAAACTTTTGTACTAGAAAGCGACTTTTAATTTTCTATGTATCACACTAAATTTTATATAAAAAACTAAGTCTTTAAAGCACTTAGAATGATTCTATTTATTGTTTTTTACCTGCATGAAAGTATAAACAACTTTTAAAGATAAGGTTTAATGGGTTTATGGTGTGTATGTTGGAAATTGTTAGACGTGAGTGAGGTAAAAGAGTTATAGTATGTTGATATGTCGGGGAGTGATTGCAGACTCTGCAGGCATGTGACAATGCGCAGTGTAATACACAAACAAGCTAACTTTTACTTCTAATGGAATACGCCGAATCTGCACACTGATGTAAGGAGGGAGCACATAGCGGGCAACCCCCATGAAAGGTAAGAATGAATGTCCGCAAACAGATCTGCCGATTTGACACCCACAGAAAGCAGTTCAACCAAACAAATGTTGAGCACTATGACCGTGCAAGAGGTAAATGCTTAGCTTCTGAAAGCCTGATCGATCGATGGCCTCTAGCCAGAGGGCCTTGCCCACGACCAGCCATCATAGCGTTCTTGTTTTTTCTGGGTGAGGCCCGGCACTGGCCACTGGGTCTTAGTCCACCCAGGAGCCCTACCTCCAAATTCTCATGCAAACAAGAGCTGCGCC
>JAHBMJ010002746.1:5590-16106 GCA_018398765.1 Chromera velia
CCCTGAATTGCTGTTGAGTCAGACTGTTGTCAGGGGAATTTGCATATCCTTTTTTCATTGAAGCGGTGACGATTCAACTTCGTCATAAAACGATAAGAGATACATCTTATACTGTCGTTTTCGCCGCCGCCTTCATCTAGCGATAGACTGTGTGTGTGTGTGTGTGTGCGCGTGCAGGCGACCCGAAAAGTCACGACTTGGAATTATGACCAGGGACTCAGGGAGGTGGTCAGTCAACCAAGCCTGTCTGTATGTATGTCTATCTGTCTTTCTGTCTGTCTGTCTGCCTGTCTGTCTGCATGAAGAAAAGAAGGGAGAAGAAGAAACATATAGTCTGTCTGTCTGTCTGTCTGTCTGTCTCTCTCTCTCTCTCTCTGTGAGTCTGTTTGTCTGTCTGTCTTAAAAGAAAAGAATAAGTAAAAACGGCCACCTTCCTGCAGTATCCCTGCCACCTTCCTGCTGCCCATGTGAAAAGAAAAAAGAGATAGAGAGACATTTGTAGTCGGTCTATCAGTCTAACCTGTAATTGGTCCGTCCATCCATCCGGCAGAATCCTTCGCCCGTGTATTGACACACCTCCAGACTTGCATTTTATCTCTTCACGTGACGGACATACAGAGGGATGGTTCCCGTCCTGGGCTTGCTTGTGTTTGATCAGTGTATCTGCATGTGCATGACCTGAGAAAGCTGAAATGAAGTTGTGTTGCACTGTTGCAGTACGTAAGCTCGTCTTCAGGCAGCTCCCAGAGCAGGACGTTCTCATGGGTCTGTGAGAGACTCAAATTCGATTTTGGACTGGACACGTCAGGGTGCAAGGTGAGGGGATCGAAGCGGGCTTTTCTTTTGTTTTGATTTATTCTTCACTCTCTGTCCGCCTGTTTTGTCTGATCGTCCACTCTCTTTTGTCTGATTGGTCAGTTTCTGGAAGCTCAAGCACTGAGTTGTTCACTCTTTGTCTGCCTGTCTTCTTTGCTCCCTGCCTGCCTGCCTGCCTGCCTGCCTGCCTGAATGAACGAATGAATGAATGAATGCATGCATGAATTAATGACCGACTAGATGACAAATTGACTGACTGCAAGAGACTTGTGCCTGCAAATACGCATACGTATATGCGTTTACATGCAAACCACATGTATGTGAGTACTTGTGCGTGTACACACATTGACTGGTCGCTTTCCAGACCTCCTGACTGACTGATTGGTTGTTTGCAGGAGACTGAAGATGGTTCCTTGGCTGCGTTTGCGCTTTTCATCGTTGGCGCGGTTTTTCTTCTGGTGGGTCTTGTGATGACTCCAGTGCTCCTGAAAGACTTCAGACGAAGATTCAAAATCAGCGTCATGACGTTCATCCTCGCAGGTGGTGTGTTGTTCCTCGCCGCCTTTCTGTCCTTTGACCTGACTCGAAACGCGATGTGGGGAGATCTGCCCTCCTCGGACTATCCCGTCCTCTCCACCGCTGCCAATTTGGCCCTTGTCTCGACGGTCTTTGCCGTCTGTGCTGCTTTCTTTGCGATTCTCCCTCCACGAACGAACAAGAACGCCTTCGTGGATAAGGACGACATCAAGAGGAGGACAACGAAATGGGACAAGGAGAGTGTGGCGTCAAAGAAAAGGAAAAGGACACAAACGGGGTTAACTTCAGAAGGGGGAGGGACAAGGGAAGAGCTCCACCTCGTTATTCCAGGGGATATGACGGAAGCCTCTGAAAGGGGGGGACATGGGAAGGCCCCGGAAAGTCTGGTCAAGTCTCCCACGGAGTCCTGGAAAGCGGGAATCTCCACTGAGAGGGGGGCCTACAAGCCTTCCGCGTCTCTGTCGAGACTGAACAGCAGTCCCCCCCAAGGAAATCCGTCTGAGGTCCCGTCAGGCAGATCTCCCGAAACTTTAAATCCCTCCACATCCAGATTGGAGGACGTACCAGAAGAGCCCCATCCAGGAGAAGGGGGAGAAGGGGGGGAGGCAGAAGAGGTGCAGACAGAAGCGGACCTGCCGGGATCGGCCGTCTGACACCTCAATCGCTTGTTTATATGCACAGCAATGCGTGAGACTTTATAAAATCACGTCAAGTTTGAAAATTGGTGTGAATCCTAGGGTGAATCTTTCCTATATACTTAACGTATAGTTAAGTTCTGAGTTAACAGCTTTACTAGCAGCACAGTTGTGTATTCAAATACTAGGCCCTGCACTAGCTAAATAAAAAAAGAAAGAAAAAAAAAAGTTTTGCTAGTTTTTTATCTTATTTTTTTTTTATTTACCAAACAACAGTTGTTTTTCATGCAACACTCCCTGCAACACTCAAACAACACTTAGATAACAGTTGTTTGTCTACTTAAGGGGCTGATGAATAAAATTAAAAAAAATCGATAAAAAAAAAGTTTTTTTAGTTTTTTTTTTCTTTTTTTACCCTATAAAACTTTTAGTAAATATGACTAAATATTATAAAATATGATAAAAAATTCATATTTTAGTCATATTTTACTTTTTTTTTATGAGTTTATATTTTTTTCTATATATTGTACATGGATAAACAAAAAATCCTACACAAGTCTACAAACACTCACAAGTTGAATGAACTGACTCCCATTCATTCAATCAATATATTTTACGAAGAAAAAAAAAATAAAAAAAAAACAAGTGAATAGTCATATTTTAGTTATGTTTTTTTTTCTAGTGAATTTTGTCACTAATTTCCCTCATATTTAGTATATTTTGTCATATTTTAAAAACCATTTTTTTTATGAAAGAATTATAAGTTTTAGGACGTTTCTGGGGCAATTTACAAAGACTGGAACTTTTAATTCATCTAGCGCACCGACTTAGAGCGTATAAAATAAAATATTGAGTAAATGATATCATTTTTATGAAATTCTATCTTATTTTGACCATGATAATGAGGAGCGGGATGACCTTTTCACCCCCTCCAGTGGCTGCCAGTGGGCCAACCTTTCTTGGAGTGGTACCTTCCGTCCTCCCTCTCATCCTGAACGTCTTCCACTTCGGCATCCTCTTCCTGTACTCTCCCCCTCCTGCCTGTAGCAGCGGCTCTACCAGCGGCCACCCTAGCAGTGGCCTCTTCAGCGGCCCTTCATGCCTCTCCTTCCACGTATCCAATTAATTCTGTTATTCAAAGAGGTCATAAAGTGATGGAGGAACATGACTGAGATGGTGATTCTCTCCCTGGCCTTGTTGGTGACTGTGTGCTTAGATAAATCACCAAAGACAACTTCTAGGGCCTCGTTGAAGGGACTGATCGTCTTGTGTGTTTTCTCCACACCTGTGTCTGTAGGCTTTACCTTGGCCCACCTGCAAAGAGAAAAAAAAATGAAGGTACAAACCTGGCCAACCTATATAGACAAACAGCTGCGTCATCAGGGAGCAAAAACAAGCAAAAAAAGGAGGGGGAGGTCGCGCGACGGGCAGGCCCAACATATACATATATATTTCTCTATATGTTTATATGTTTACACATATAAGGAGTATGCCATTTTCAACAAAATCATAAAATACTTCTCTCATTAAAGATGGTAGTTAACAGACTCATTTGGCATCTTTTATCCAAAAATATGCTAAAAAAAATATTTTAAGTTCAGTCATATTTAGTCATAATTTAGTCATAAAAAATTAAATTGCATTGATCAACTATATTTTCTAACTTCCATACACCCTGTCAGACGTTTACGGAGTGTTAGCTTTCAACATCCTCTGCAGGAAGCGAGAAGATCGAGCGGTTTCGATCCAAAGGGCCTGCATGCGAATTGTCGAAATCATAGGCAAAGTGCACATTAATCTCGGATGGCCCATGCATGCCAACTCACACAAATGCATGCCAATACTGCAAAAACAAATGTGTAGCAGGCCGCGGATGAAAGCAAAACAGCGGCGCATGGCGCGCGCCCGCCCTTCACCATGCGCCAACCGATATAAAATTGCAGCCGCCCTAAGTGCAGCTATAAAACTCAAATTCTTTCTTTCAAAGCCGATCGCGAAGGTGACCAAGACCGGCTGCTAAAAGCAAACCAAAAGTGATACGACGGATGTCACGCAAAAGAAAACCACACTCCTGCAATTCTTTCCACACACCACATAAAACTGCAACAAACAAAGAATTAGAACATAACGAAAAAAGAAATGCACGCAAAATATAAGAACGCAAAGTGTCAAGAAGACGATGTGCAGGAACAGCTGATCGCACATGAGCATAGCGAGGAAAGGAAAGAGGAGCTTTCACTCTACCAGCTAGCAAAGAAACACGACAGCGATTGGGGTCCTTCGGCAACAAAAACAAGCGGGTACAGCAGTCGTATGGATGAAGCTCAAACTCCAGAAAAGTGTCTGAATTTTGCTCCTCAAACACACATTCAACAGCATAAAAATCCTCCCTGCGAAGACTTGTACATATGTGATCTTTTTCTAAAGCAAAGGGAAGGCGAGCAACCAGGAGCCGATCATCCATCCATCTTCACACCACACGCTTACTGCCCGACAAGGAGCTAATCCCCCGGGCTGTGGCCCAATCACGTTCGACCAAAGCCGCACTTCCATTCACAAGGGCCGGTGACAGAGGAGAGCCTTGTGCAAACCCTTGTCGCTGCCACACATGACGATTCCCAATAGCTACAAAGCAGGTCACAAAGTCTAATTTCATAAAATCCAGAATTTTGTCAAAAGAAAGTGCCCATGCATTCTGGAACCGGCCGTGTGTTGAAAGAAAAGCTGTAGGCCGAGTGTGACCCTTGGGCGTCCACTTTCTCCCTCCTCTCCCCATGATTGTGGCAGAATGAATCCGAACACCCCCAATAGAAGAAAAAGGCAATACCAAAAAAGAATACCGACGAGATGCACGAAACTCATCAAATACACAAGAAAGTAAATGAAGAACCAATGCTTGGGGAACTGAAGGATAAAAGTTCTTAATGTCCTCGACATGAACGAAGATCTGACTAAAATGCGAAACAGACGGTAACATCTTTCCCCGAACAGCAGTAAAATGGGCGCATTCGATATCTCCCGACCCCCCATTAAATTTTCCGATGTCTTGCATAAAAGTAAACGGTGAAAACAAGGTCGCATGTGGACTTAAAGTGGAAAGCAATCCATTTAACAACCAACACACAATCGAAAAGGGCTTTCTCCATACGTGCCTCGCATACGACGCCAGTGGGCACCACCTCAGTTCAGAGAGCTGTCTAGGGTGCCCGTTTCTAAACGATTTTGCTTTCAGCCACACAATCCCTCACCTAAATGCATGACGCTCACGAGACTTTCTTCCCATTTTCTCTCCTAACTCCCCAATCCCTTTTCCTTTTCCAAAGAGCTTTTCTACTGCTTCTTCTTCCATCAACTGAGTACACAATACATAGTCACGAGTTGATTTACTAAAAAATTCATCGTGCTCTAAAATTTTTTTTATATTGTATACGACCAATCTGGGTAGCTAAACGTGTTCTCTAATCAAAACTGAACTATACAAACTACTTTTCGGCTCTGCACGCTTTATAGTTCATAAAAAAAAATTATTCATATTTTACTCATATTTATGTTATATTTTCAAAATATTATAATATTTATTCATATTTAGTCATATTTAGTAAAAGTTTTATAGGGTATCTAGTGCATGGCCTAGTTCAAATATGATCTTTCTCATAACTGTTCACAAAAAAATGATTGAATTATCATAAAATAATCGTGATTAAATAATTATATTTTCAAAATAGACAAATTAAACTATAAGGCATAAACTTAATCAGTTCACTTATAATGATTCATCCTACAGTTTTTAGGAGCGGGAACGATTGACCTTAAATTCATTTAAACTAGCTAGAATTACCTATATTACATAGAATATTACATAGCGATTTTGAAAAAAATGAAAAAAGAAATATACCCTCAAGGCGAAAGCAGTGCTCTATCTGTTGAATGTAGCGACCACAAACTCTGTGTACATGATTCTTGTATTCAGTGTGTTGATGACTTCATGCATAGACTTTCTTTATATGCCAAGTGGCTGGATGAAAGAGAATTCCTACACTGCCTGGCTGAGCTAGAATCCATTAATTCAAATGATTGTAACTGTCCACTCCCGGGTGCAAGTACATCTGAACTCTTTATCCGTAATATCATTCGATCGCTTCTACACTCGCATCTGGTCTGTCTCTTTGGTGCCTGTCTCCCTATTCTAGAAAGTGATTAACTGATCAACTCCACCGGCGACTTAACAAACAATAACCGTGCATGTATATGCTGCCCGGGAGCTTAGTGCGCCAACTGGGGTTAGGCATCTTCTAACTAACTAATTGCATTGATCAACTGTATTTTTTAACTAACCCTGCAAAGACCTAGGAATTTAAACAGGAATTTAGAGGAATTTAGACAGGAATTTAGAGGAATTTAGACAGGAATTTAAAGGAATTTAGACCTTTAAATTACTAAATTTTAGAGGTCAATTTCTTGTGAGCTAGGATCAGTTAAAACTTGATATTAACGGTGATTATACACCAATATTATAGCTATAAGCACCGTTAATATCAAGTTCTAACTCATCATAGTTCATGAGAAATTGACCTCTAAAAATAACTAAATTCCTCTAAATTCCTGTCTTTAAATTTCCTAGGCTCCACACTGTAAAAAGACAGAAAAAAAACATTGGAGCCATTTTTTTTTTAATAGTTTTTTTTTTTTTAGATCTTCACAAACAACTGTTGTTTAAGTATTGTCAAAATGTTGCAAAGATGTTGTCCATATGTTGCAAAGAGTATTAAAAAATTTATTAAAGAGTGTTATATATAAAGAATGACACTTATTCAGGTGTTGCTAAGGTGTTGTTCAGAAGTCTGATGTTGCAAAGAGTGTTGCACAGTGTTACTTGAAAAACAACAGATGTTGTCCCGATATATAAAAAAATAAAAAAAATATCAGCACCGTTTATTTTTTTTTTCTTTTTTTTTAGAGTGCAGAGCTTAGTAAATTCCTTTAGATTCCTGTCTAAATTCCTCTAAATTCCTCTAAATTGAATTAGGAGTAAATTCCTGTCTAAATTCCTCTAATTAAATTCCTCTCTTTAAATTCCTTTAGATTCCTGTCTAAATTCCTCTAAATTCCTGTCTAAATTCCTTGATCCTTGCAGGGTAAGCTAATGATTTTTTTTAAAAAAAGAAACACAATTTGTTTTTTCACAAAAAAAAATCAAAGAAAGACGCAGAGTCTGTCAGTAAGAGATGTAATTCAAGAATGAAAGAATTTAAAAAAGCTTAGAAATCAGGAAGTAAAAAAAAAAGAAGAGAAGAAGGGAAACAAGGAAAGAGATCATCGAATGAATAATTGAAAGAACAAAAGAAAGGAGCAAAAAAATATAATTTCAGGAGAACGCGGAACAGGGAAAAAAAGAGGGAGGGAGGAAGAAACTTGAAGGAAGGAAGGAAGGAGGGTAGGAAGGGAGAAAAGAACGAAGGGCAGAACTAAGTAAGTAGGTAAGGAAGGAAGGAAGGAAGGAAGGAAGAAAGGAAGGAAGGAAGGAAGGAAGGGAGGAACGGGCGAAAAGAATAAGAAGAAGAAAGAAAGAAAGAAAGAAAGGCAAAAAGAAAAGAAAAGAAAAGCAGAGAAAAACAAAGAGGAGAAAAGTGGAGTAGAAGCAAAACATAGAAAGGAGTCAAAAGGACGGATGTTTCATTAACTCATGAACAGAGCAAGTATTGGTTCAGCGGAAGAAAAACTCTTCTCTTGCATGCCTGCTTCACTCTCAAAACATGTTGACGAACAAGTACACGAATCGATAAGACAAGGGCGACAAAACTGTCTTTCGGGTCTGTCTTACAACGGAGGTCTCACATACTTCTATCACAGAGTTAACACACCAGCGAGATCCAGCGAGGCAGATGTATGGTCGAATGTTTTACGTCTTTCTCCTCTTATTTGGTCTTGCCGACTGCGCATTCTCATTCCTTTGTTTCTTTCCTCCCCACAGTCGGGGACGATCGGGGAAAGAGAGTAAGTGTCTTTCGCTAGATCTTTCACTCGCTTCTGGCGAGGCCGTTTCATTTTCTGCGTCGATCTCATACTGATCCTTCTTCACATTGATTGCATTTCACATCGGAGCAAACAGGCACCCACGACCAGCTATGTCTTCCACCAGCACACGGTCGACCTTGCACAAGCCAATTCTCGTCCCCACGCAGGCGTGCGCTCCTCCAATTGCTTCTGGACCTTCCCTCCCTCTCCCTCTGCTTCCCCCAAGCAGTCTTCATTCCTCTCCCCTCAATCCATCCAGGTGCGCTCCCCAGGAAACCACTGTAGCCGAATTCGTGCGACGCGATATGGATACCAGAGAAAGGCTGGAAGGAAGGAATCTGATCGAATTAATGCCGCCATCATGTACCCTGGACTTCCGGATCCATGGAGGTCGCAGACCCCCACCTCACCCAAGCAGACTTCTCTCTGCTCCTCTCTTTGTGTAGCTTATATTGTCACCCCTCAATTACCACTCCTGAGTGTCATCATTTGACCCAGCTGTCTGGCGTGCCTCCTCACCATACGGTAAATGCCCATGACCAGCGTTCGGATGATCCATTCCATCCCCAGAGGCCACCTCTCTCTGCAGAAAGGACAAGTCGTACAGCAGGCCTCACACCCGACGCAGAGATGCTGCCGTCTGTTGCAACAGAGAGGTGCAACTCTGGGCAGAGTATCTGTGTAGGTCTCGCAACAGATCGAACACTCCTCCTCCTCCTCAATCAGGTCTCCTGTCTGTGTCAGTATAATGTCCTTCGTCTCTGCCTTCCGGCTATATTCAGGGGCAGCACGGCAAAGGAGGTTCAGCCACCAGGGTGAGGGCAGGTCAGCCAGAAGATGGAAAACAGTCATTGAGAGAACAAAAGGAACAAGAGAGTAGTAGACGAGAAGGAGGAGGCCAACAAGTAAGAGAGCCAGAAGACGGCTCCAGGTGATTGGGTCCAACAGAGATGGTCTGTCTTCGCGTCCCTCCTTCTGGTTCGAGGAATGATTCTCCAAATGGGCCAGCAGGCTTGCTCGAAGTCTGTTCTGGCCTGCTTCGCTCATCAAGTCTTCCATGCAAGCTTTTCTGTATTGCCTCGTGGAGGCGTTGGTCGAAAACGGTTACGTCGCAAGTGGGTGCTGGAGTCCGAAGCTTGAGAGATCCAGGTGAGGCAGGGGCTCCACTGGGTGAAGGCGGTGGAATGGGTATACAATTACAGATGCCATCGGATGTGCTCTTGTCGAAGACCGTTCGCTGCAAAGAGCACAAGGAAGGAGAGAGGTTCGGATTGGATCCTTTGAGAAACGTCGGGATCTGCCCACGAAAGTCCGACAAAGACACCATGTATGTGCGGTACGAAGATGAGCTTTGTGCGGATTGTTGATAAAGCATGAACTCAGACAGAACGGCCTTCCCGCTTTGCTTCTTACGTGTACGGTTCTCTGGACCGTTGTTTGGAGTCCCACGTCCTTGAGTATGAGAGGACCGCAGGATGACACAGCCTCGTTGCTTTCACTGAAATCTGTGACGGAACGAGGAGAATCGGAACTCTTAGTTCTGATCCCAGAAGAGAACGTGGCAGGAATAGAAATGACATGAAGGCTGAAGAGTAAAGCCGGCTGTTGTTAACTGTTGCTTTGAGCAGGCAAACTGAGTGTTCTCACTGCATTATGACTGAATGCGCGCGCTCTGGTGGTGTCCTGGTCACAAAAACAGACAACACAGGGGCACATTGAACCCTCGACACCCAAACCGGGCTCGGAGCTTCAAGGCATGAAGGGTCCGGTGAGAGCAAACCCATGCAACCCACTATGCAACATATTGAGCAACAGCACGCATCAATGCACGCGGGCTCAACCGCAGTATGGTGGGTGAGACTTTAAGTGCCCCGATATGCACTCACCCCGGATGACTGTTCCATACCTTGAACGCGGATCTTCGCGCGCGTGCGTAAATAACCAAAATTGACAAAATTGCATGCGCATCATTCGGACGACTGACCTTTCCGTCTCTTAATTAATTGAGCGATTCGGACGAGTGTCACCATTCGGCCACAAACAGCACATGCAGCAGTGCAGTTCGGACAGAACAATCGGAAAGAACGTAGTGTGAGAGCGGCTGAGACCGGACTCACAACCTACGGGGCAAAATGAGGCTGCTGCAGCCCGGCACTAGCCTTCCAAGTGACAGCGAAGTCCACACGATCGCTGCCGACTCTTCAAAGTCTCGAGAGTTCTTTGGTGAACGAGGCATGCTTCTCGGAACAAAGGGTGACCGTCTCTGCTGTCCATCTTGCACTACGAAGATGGAGACGAACCCAAAAAACGGGATCGTCAACTACAGATGCAGGTCAGCCCTCCACCTCATTCGGTATGCTGTGTATGCCGGTGCATCGTCCTTCCAGCTCTCCATTTCGCATGTCTTCTATGTTTGCGATCTGTGCAGGAACAAAGACTGCTGCAGACAGCCCAAAGGCTTTTCGGAAAGGGCGGGAGGCTTCTTGCAGCGATCTGCGGGCGGAGTTCACCTT
>JAHBMJ010002747.1:0-14001 GCA_018398765.1 Chromera velia
GCGCGGGGGGAAGGGGGAAGGGGGGGGGGGGGGGGGTGTTTCCATGCTTCTTTGACAGGGGGGTGCACGATGAGAGAGCGATCTTCCATGAACGCTCCGTCGTGTTTCCGTATATCTCCTTGCAATTGTTGGAAGATTTGTTTCAAAAGAGAGCTTTTTTGGTCAGTCAGTGAGTCAATGAGTCAAGCAGGCAGGCAGAGGGTGCGTCCTGTGGTGGATTGATTCATCGAACACACCCTCTTTGTATGCCTCTTCTTTCGCTTTTTTCCCCTGCAGTTGGGTGGAGCTCCGACAAATGTATCTAGAAAGAGTGAAGTTAGATTTTCTCTGTCTGTCCTGTATCCTGTCCTCTTGCCACTTTGTTTGCACGGGTCGTCAAGAACGTCCTTCAGTCTGCATTTCGAATCAAGGCCCCTCCTATCCCCCCAACGTCTGTCTGCATTCTTTTGCGTGAGAGAAATGCTTGGGATGCATGACCGATTGACGGGGGTGGGGACTGTTGGCTTTCTTTGTTTGTGAATGCACGCATGCTCATGATGAATGCAGGTGGGAACGACGAATCAGATGATCGTCGCTCACGGAAGTCTGGACACAGACATCCTCGTTGACTTGGACGCACAGGTTGGTTGAAGATCTTGTGTGAGGGGGTGGGTCATTAATGGGCTTTTCTTCAGTTGCTTGCATGGCTGTGTTGTATTCGCCATAATGGATGGATGGCTCGTGACCTGTTGGCATTCCTCTGCATTATGGCTGGAGAATAGGTTTTTTCTTTGTTCTTCTCGTTCCGTGCCTATCTCGTCGGATGAGAGGAAACGTGGAGCCGACGCCTTTACAGCTTTTTCTTTCATCCGACAGCCGTTTCTTCTCTCTGCTGACCGTTTCGGTCGTCTTCTCTCTGTCCTGCTCTACTTCCGAACACATCCCTTCCCACAGGGAGCGCAGGTGTTCAACAAATGGTTGGAGGTATTTTCTTCATGTGAGGGACACGACACAATATGCAATTCATCCTTTTTGTTCTTTCTGACTTCTTTCTGCAGGACGTGCGAGTATTGAAGAGACAGACGGCTGCGGCAGTGCAGCTTTCCTCTGCGGATCATCGTTTTTTAAACCGCAAAATTTTCGTCAGTCGACTGCCTTCTCCTCGTAGACAGCAAGGAGGGTGGCGGGTATTACAGACCTCCGTTCGGAAGCTCGATGGCCCTTTTCCTCTCTGCATAGGCGAATAGCGGATTTGTGAACAGCTCCTTCTTTATCCCCTTCCACAGACCGTTCGAGTGTTTCCTGCAAGACTTGTGCATGTACGGAAAAATGAGTCGATGGATGAATGCGTTGTTGCAGGCCATACTCAAAAAGAGGCGAGCAGTTGCAGGGATGGGCCCCCTGGCCTTCTTCACAGGCGGGCCTGGGGGGGGTGAGAAGTCCTCTCCTCCCCACCCGCACCTTCTCACCTGCACAGACCCCGACAGCTGCGATCACTGGAGCCACACTCATCCGACAGGGGGTGCTGGAGAGAGAGGCGGGCACAGGGGGGGCATAGGACATCTTTTTTCTTCCGCGACCTCGGCGATGGGTCACGTTGGGTCTGCTGTGGGGACAGTCGGGCATGCGGCAGCTAGTGCCGTTGTATCGCTTCTGCGGCGTGACAGGGACAGAGGGGACAAAGGGGGTNATGGAGAGACCGAGACGGAGGGAGGAGGGGGGTTCGGTGGAGCCTCTGCAGTTTCCCTTGCGGGGGCTTCTGAAAGTCCCGGGGGTGCAGGTGCTGGGGGGGCAGCTCAGGGTGACGGTGGAGAGGATGGAGGATTTGGTGGTGGGTACTCTGCGGGGTTGGACCCTATCGATTGGCTTCTTCATGTAAGTGGGGGGTCCGCTTCAGAGTCCACAGATTCATTCATGTGTGCCTATTCATACAGTCTGTGTACGTAAAGGGAAGGGAACGTTTGTGTACAGAAAAGAAAACGATCTGGCTGGCGGGATTCCTCGACCGAATCGAGGAGACGAACAGGGTCGCAGAGACTCCGTTTGCTTACTACTGACTTTATGCAGCGCGCACAGCAGGGACCATCAGCTTTGAGGACGTGCAGGATTTTGCGAAAAACAAATACATCCGATGCCTGCTTTTTGATTTCTTCTCAGGCTCGCTATCGGTGTGTCTCCTCATCCATGAACATCTCTGTGTTAGCGTACGCGTGTGTGTGAATTTTTGTGTGAGTGTGTAAGTCCGTGTGTGCAGGAGGCAGAGGAGGAGGACGGTGTCATTGACGGAGGCAACCTTTCTCCCTCAGAGGAACGGAAGGGATCGGCAGACCCTTCTGGCCTCCCTCCGAGGTGTGCTCGTTTCTCTCTGGACACTCAACAAGGGGGAGGGGGGGAAGCACAGCCGGACGGGGGGAAAAGGGGTGATGCGGCATCGGCCCCTGCTTCTGCTTCTACGCAGTCTGCACAGGCTGTGGGGGGGACGCTGGCTGACGGGACCGATCTGAATGAGTCGGAAGAGCCGAGCGGGGGGTCTTCAAAGAGACCGAAGACTCCAACTGCCGCTCCAACTTCTCCGTCTCCGTGCCCCCCTCAGAACGCAAAAACTGTCGGGACCCTGACCACGCCAGAGAAGGGGGAGCGGAATGGGAGTGACACCGAGTCGGCTCAGGGCAAGGGAAAGGAAAAAGAAAAAGAAAAACAATCAAATCGGAGAGGCAGAAGCCAGACGGCAGCCGCCACAGGAGGGGGGGAAGGGCAGAGGAGGAAGAGAAGTGAGTCTGGAAAGAGCCAGAGAGGGGGGAGAGGGAGCACCACTGCTAGTACAGATCTCTCTGTAACACTCTGGGGAGCTTCATCGGATGCCTTAAGGTGAGGAGTCATTGTCGCCTCTGTTCTCTTCTAACGTTCCCCCCTTTTTTTCTCTCCTTCCCTTCCTTCCTTCCTTCCTTCCTTCCTTCCTTGCCTCCTTCATTCTCTCTTTCCTTTGATTCCCTTCTTCACGGATTCTGCGGACTGTGATTCGCTCGATGTGCACTCTTTCTGTATGCATTCCTTCATTTCGTTCTCATCTACTTCTCGCCGCTACCTCTTCCGTATATTTTGTTTTATTTTGTTTTGTTCCTGTGCCCGTAGGATGGAGTTCCATCAGTACGTCGAGGCGCTCTGTCGTGCCGTCGCTCTTGCTGCTGGGCCTGGGAGGTCTCCTTCTGCAGTCTCTGCAGCGCTGCAAGGAGGCAAAGCGCTCCAGTCCGTACAGCAGCAACAGCAGCAGCAGCATGAGATGGGGGGGCAGACTCACGATATAATGGCGGCATCGGGGAGGAGAGACAGTCAGGAGGGTGTCGGGGGAGGTGACGGCGCACAGGGTGCTGAGGATGACTGCATCGATCCGTCTCTCTCTCTCTCACTGCCGCCTCCGCAGGCGCCCCCCCTATCTTCCGCAACGCTGTCGGCACTCAGGGGCTTTGGGAGCCATTTTGTTCGGAAGTCAGCAGCCAGAAAGAAAGAAAGAAAGAAGGGCAGGCAGGCAGATGCGGAAGGAAATATGGTGAATGGCTGATTTCTCAAATACGTGAAGCTTTGCGTGTTTGTGGAAATGCAGGAGGACGGACAGCAACCGAGAAGAGAAAATAGAAGAGAGAGAGGCCGCATGCGTGGGGCCGTGTCTTCTTCGTCTCTCGCTTCCCTTTTCTGCCTGACCTCTCCCAGTCTCCCTCCTAGTCTCTCGGTGGGTTGGACTCCCACCCCCTCCCCGGGGTCCGTCTGATCCCTTTTTTTTTCTCTTGGCCTGGTGGGGTGAGTGCAGGTGGATGGGAACGCACAATTTCAACGTCTGGGTCAGGGCGCATCAACTTCCTGAGGTCAGTAAGTGAGGCGGGAGGTAGGGTGTTGTGATGATTCTTGGAGGTTTGCACTGAAGGCGGGGAGAATCCTGATCGCCCTTCTATTCTGTCTTCTGAATAGGAACAAACAGGATGAAGATTTCTTTGTTTTGGCAGTGTAAGCTTTCAAGAAATCACGCACGGATGCTGTCCGTATGTCGCGAAGCAGGGACATGAGAAGCGCCCTTTTCCATTTGTGGAGGCTCTTTCTCGGTATGCTCCGCGCTCGCTCATGCAACAGACAGCTAGGGTTCACAGCCGGTTTTTCATTCCTAATCGGTGCACTCATTTCTCATGTCTGTGTGACAAGCTGTTGCTGCTCTTCCAACCTTCCTGTCTCTCCACAGGTTGAAGCGTCAGCTCACCGTCCTCCCCTCGAAGGCTTGGGCCGCTTTATCTTCCCCAATGGCGACGAGTACTGCGGCACTTTTGCGCGGGGTCTCCGTCACGGGAGGGGCACTTACACGTCCAAGGCGTCCGGCTATGAGTGAGTGAGTGGGTCGGGGCTTCTTTCTTCGTTCGTTCTTCCAACCTTCCGGAAGTTTTGTGTCATTGGCCGAGAGGTCCCTCCCGTCTTTGCTTGTAATTTGATTTACGGCCGGCCTTTGTTTCAAGGAAAGACCTTTGGGGTCACTGTGATTCCTTCCTTCCCTTCACTCCTTTCGGTTCCTTTCTGTGTACGTGTGCTTTCCTGTTCCGTACATGCAAGGACTTTTTTTACCACGGATATATGAAATTTGGTGGTGTGATGTATTTGGTTGGATTAGGATGGCTCTATCTCTATTTATCTATCTATCTGTCTCGCCGCTTTCGCCTGCATTCATGCAATCACTCATTGATTCAGAGAGTTTCGGATTCGATCATTCATTGCATCCTTCCTTCAAATCCCCTGGCTCTTCGGCTGGTTGCCTTTCTTTGTGCGTGCATGCATGCAGATATGAAGGGGAGTGGGTGTCTGACGTCTGCCATGGTGTGGGGATCTTGACGTGCTACAGGGAGGGCTTCGTGTACGATGGGCAGTGGGAGGTCGGCTAGCTGGCTCTCTCACCTGCCCCCCGTCTCCTTTTGCCCCTGCAATTCTACTTGTTTCCTTTTTTTTTTTTTTAGTTCCTTCTCGCCGCCTGATGATAAAGAAGAAAATAATTCATTTGAGATGAGACGCTTCAGACAAACGCAAGGAGATGAGAGGTGCAGTGGAGAAGAGGGCGGGATCGAGGGTTGCAAGGTTGGATGTCGACCCTCCTCTCCTGCCCATTTGAGTATTCATTCTTGTCTTATTTCTTTGTTTGTTTGTTTTCGGACCCCCGATCCGTCTGTGCTGTATTCACAGAGGGAGGGAGTAAAACGTGGACGTTTACTTCAACGAGCTGTGTCCCCAGGAATTCTGCTTCAGCGAGTCGTGTCCCTCTCTCTCTTCTTGAGACATTGCAGGACGGGATGAAGTCTGGGGAGGGGAAGTTGTCAACGAAAAAGGAAAAGTATAGCGGGGGGTTCCGAGAGGACAAATTTCATGGAAGGGTGAGTGAGTCAAGTAAGTGACACACACGCTCTGTATGTATCCTTGAGTTGCCTTTCTTTTCTTTCCTTTCCTTTCCTTTCCTTTCCTCCCTTGTTCCATTCATTCATTTGTTTTTGTATTTGTTGTTTCTGTCTGCATGTCTGTCTTTTTTCTTTTTTAGACGCATCCTCTCCTTTTTTGCGTGCTCGTCGAGAAGGGACTCAAGCAAGAAAGAGACAAGAATGATTCCAGACTTATTCGGTGAAGCTGAGGACCTTTTCTTTTCTGCTCTTTCGTGTCTGTCTGCCTGTGTTTCTGTCCCTGCGGTGTTTCAGTCATGCTGGTGGGACAATCCATGCATCGTTGAAATCCACGCCTCGGACCTCCCCTCATGCTATGCTTTGCCGTCTCTCCCCCCCCTCAATTGATTGACTGGTGCGTCAGGGTGTGCACATCGATGCATACGGCAACGTATTGGAAGGAGAGTTCAAGGCGGGCCTCCCCCACGGGATGTGCAAACTTCAGCTGAGAGCCTTCGACCCTGAGGAAGCTCTGGCTCTGACAGGGTCTGCCCGGGAGAGGCGGCTTGCAAAAGAGCAGAGAAAGAGAAAGGGGGGCAGAAAAATACACAGAAGCAGGAGCCGGAGACGGTCCGGAGAGGATGCGGAAACGCAAACGGCGGGGTCGAAAGGGAGACGTGTGCGCAGGGCGACAATGAAAGCTCCCAAATTGGTTGCATACACGGGAGAGTTCCTGGAGGGGCGCATGGAAGGGACAGGGCAGTGTGTGTATTCTGATGGATCTGTTTTTGGTGGTCAAATGAAAGCAGATAAAAGAGAGGGGCAGGGACGCATCCGCTTTCCTGAGGGGGAAGAATGGGAGGGTGAGTGGGTAGCAGACCAGCGTTGTGGTCATGGTACTTTTTCTTTTCCTGCTGACTTCTTCACTCCGCCTGTTGTGGAGAGTCAGCAGCCTGCAGAAGGACAGGCGTGTGGGGAGGGAACGGAAAAGGGAGCGTTGAAGCTTGAAGAGGGGAGTGCGGCAGGTACAGGGGAGGTGAGACGAGAGGCAGATCAGAGCAATGGGAAGACCGAGACGGAGGGAGAAAATGAGAAAGAAGCCACGCGAAGAAGCAAGAGGGGTATGTCTACGCGTGCTTCAAACGGACCCTCAATGACTGTAGAGGGGCTGTGGGTCAGAGACCGCCCTCTTGTCTTCTTTGACGACCCCGCGGCTTCTTGTGCGCAGGCTGCAGCTGCGCTAGCTGTGCAGGACTCAACCGCCCGTCCCCCCTCCCCTTTCCCCTTTGCATTCTCAAGGCTCCACGAACTTCCAGCCCCACCGGCTGATGCATCATCTGGAGGCACGTTGGCAGAGAGACTGCGAAGGAGTCGATGGGGTGCGAATGAGTCACCTGCAGGGCGCGGACAGGATGCGGGAGGTGATTCGCCCCTGTCGTCCTCACCCCCTTCTGAGCCTTCCAATTCTTTTCGGGAAGATGCCAGGGGTGACTCGTCCTTCTCTTCAAACGGCGAGAGTGCTGAGTGGGTTGTGAACTTTCCCAGTGGGGATAAGTACACAGGAGAAATGAAGGCGGTTCTTCGGCGGGAGAGCGATGCTTCAGTGTTGGGACGGCAGGGGTGTTCTCTGCCGCTGACGTCCCACCTCGGTTGGACTCTATGGTTCCTCCCTCACGGACGGGGGATTGCGAAGAGAGCGGGAACAGGGGAGCTGTACGACGGGCAGTGGAAGGAGGGACAGAGGCATGGAGAAAAGGGGGTGGGTGCGTGGCTTTGTGTGATTATGTATGCACTTAAACAGGGTGGCAGGTTCGGCTATGGTTTTTATGGGTCCCCTCGCTATGGGGTGTTTTTCTGGCTCATTTGAATGGCCTGCAGGAGCATTTGACTTGCGGTCTTTGCTACTGTTTTGAATGTGCGCGAACCCCGGAAAGAAGAGGGATGTGCATGACTACGGAGTGGGGTTGGTGTGGGAAAAGAGTAGAGTAGAAGTGTGCGTTCGTAATTTCGAAAGGATTCCGCGCTCTTTCATGAGCCGCCTCTTCATCAGGTATTCCTTCCCTCAAGTTTCTGCCTCAAAGTGTTTTCTCCTGTCTTGTACTTGTGGCCTGCCTGTTATGTTATGTGCGTGTCCCTTTGTTTGGACTTTGTTGCAGGAACAAATCTGTGCAAATGGGGAGAGGTACAGAGGCAGTTGGCGAGAGGGGCGGAGGCACGGGAAAGGATTGTTGGTTAGGGGGGACGGGGAAACGGTGTCGGGAGTTTTCGAGGGGGGGCGACTGGTGAAGGGCGATGGGACGGGAAAAAGGTACGCGGATTTGGGGAGAGGACAAGAAGTAAGCGGTGGAGGAGAAAGCGATTTTGCCTCTACTCAAAAAGGAGAGGGAGACAGGGAGGAAAAGGTCTCTCGAGAAGGGGGTGAGAGAGGAAGACAAACAGGTGGAAAGCTGAATGGTGAAGAAGAAAATGCGAAGATGACCGACGTCGAGCTCTTGTATTTTAAGCCTTTTCTAGAATTCCCTGTAAGCTCGTCCATACATTTCTTTGGGGTGTAGTAAAAATGAATTCAATTATGACATGAGTTGTGAGACTGCGCCTTACTGCGCCTAACTAGGACTATCTATAAATCAGTTGAAGTCACGTAAATGCGAAGTGTAGACAAATTATTTGATGAAATTTCTTATATCAACTCTCTGAACATATACTAAACTAGAAATCAAATAAATCCCAGAAGTTTAATATTCTAAATCGATCAATAAATGGATTGATGCTTATCTAGAAAAGGCTGCTTCACGGGGGGCGGTTTTGCAGTTTGGCAGAGGCGTCAGACCGAATATGTTTCAAACGTCTTATCCTACTGCCCAACGTTCGTCTCTCCTCTTCCTTTCCTCTACTTTTCCCTCATCCCCTTCGTCCCCCCGTTTCGTTTCCCTCCCTCGCGCTGCGATCTGGTCCTCAGGCCCTTTTTCAGCCTTGCTGTATATATTGCTCGGTAGTCGCCCCCACGCACCTTACAGAGGGCTGGAAGACGCGGTTTGCCCTGCATGCAGGGGCAAAGCAGACGATCTGCTGCACCGACTGACTGAATGCACAGAAACAAGAGCAGATCGAGAGGCGCTGAATACAATTATAACCGAAATTGATTTAGAAGCTAAATTAGACAAAGCCCAAGAAAAAGAGAGAAAATGGTTGCTATCAAAAGACTCCACCCCTCTTAAACACGCCACGCCAAGCGAATTGTTGGCATGAATGAAGGTCACCCTAGCACTTAGACACTCACCCATACCGGCCCTGCGACTCTTGCGAAACATCTGTCTGCGCCCTCCATCGTAAGGCCTGCAATTCGATACATATGATGGTTATTTACCCCTCTACCCGTCTCACTTTTTGAATGTTCTTTTTCCATCTCCCAAGTACATCTCCTGTCCACCCTCTCCACCGGTCTTCCTGTCTGCCTCTACTGCCTGAGAGTCTCTGTTGCAATCGTCGTACTCCTCCCACAGAAGGGAAACGACATCAGCGATTAAGAAAGCATCTTCTAGATGCAGGGTGTTTAGAGTTGCGAGAATGAAGCCCCCTCCCGTTGTATGATGCAGGTCTGGCAAAGCGGTAATAAAACATAGACTCATACATTGCATAATGGCTCATAGACTGATTAATAATAATCATTATATGATGATGATGATAATGAGATTAACTAACTCCGGAAGCCAGTTTCAGCCATCGTATACTGATGGCGAGGGGCACCCTATGTATGTATTGAATCCATTGATTGATTGATTGATTGATTGATTGATATATTCCGCCCTGGGGCCTTCCCGCTATGTCTATCTGTCGCCAGAGCTAGCAGGGCGGGATAGTTAGTGACCATGTTTGATTTGATTTGATTTGATTTGAGGTAGGGCTTAAGCTCAAATCAAATATCCAGTCAGAGAGGACCTAGTGTTTAAAGACCTATCAAAATACGATCAAATATTTGATCAATATGACTTTCAACCTCAAATATGAAGGTCCCGAAAAAACTTTTGCAAGTACCGATCCGTCACGCTTTGTTTAGGAAAGTGATGAAGCCAACAACAGTATATCGTCTCCCCCCCCTCCCTCTCTCCCTCTCTCTCTCTCTCTCTCTCTCTCTCTCTCTCTCTCTCTTTCTTTCTCTCTCCCTCTCTCCCACTCTCTCCCTCCCTCTTTCTCTCTTCTTCTCTTTCTCTTTCTCTCTCTCTCTCTCTCTCTCTCTCTCTCTCTCTTTCTCTCTCTCTGTCTCTCTCTCTCTCTCTGTGTGTGTGTGTGTGTGTGTGTGTCTGTGTATCTGTGTATGTATGTATCGTGTGTGTGTGTGTGTGTGTGTGTGTGTGTGTATGTGTGTGTGTGTGTGTGTGTATGTGTGTGTGCGTGTGTGTATGTCTGTATGTGTGTGTGTGTGTGTGTGTGTGTGTGTGTATGTGTGTATGTTGCAGATGCATACGACTATCCGGTGGTTGGGCTTTCAAAACAATCTGACGTACCTCCTCCCGTTGGCTCAACGGAACTGGGCTGATAAGTTAGTGAAGGTGCATGAGAAGCAGATTGTTGCCTGTAAGATGGATCCACGGGTGAGGTACCCCGCTTTTGACCGATTCGCCACCAGAGACATGCTGTATGACTGGGACATTTTGGATGTGAACCACGAGAGATTGCAGCATGCCCCTGACCCCGAGTGTTGAAAGGTTGCGACCACATTCCCTGTCGGTATGGAGCAGTTCCAGAAAGGCAAGGGAAAAGGCAACAGGGGGGCTGCTGACAGTGTTGGAGGGGGGGCCGCTCCTGCAGGGCCCGGCGGGAGGACCAATTTGAAACCAAAGGAGGCGGCCACAGACGTAAATGCTGAGAAGGCTGGGGGGAAACTTCCCCCTCGTGAGAAAGTTATCACTCCGGGTGAGGAAGGCTACTGACCTCTCTATATTCACCTCCAATACAAGGGGCTTGTTGTCGGCCCTGGCGCGGCACAGAGGGTAGCCGAACTTACGAACTCTGGATGCTTAGCTGCCCAGAAACAGGACGGTTCCAACACCAACAGCAATAGCAAACGTGTACGTGGTTCTCCGTCTCATCCCGTTGTCATCTCTCCGCAACCGAATAGAAGCCTAGGAGCACCCACTCCCGGAAAACCGAAAAGCCAGAGAAAAAGCTCTCAGCAGCTCCCACTACCGATCGATTCGATTCACATTGAAGAAAGTGATCATGAAGAAGAGGAAAAGGAAGTGCCATAAAGCTGAGTGATTGTCACCTCAATTTTGGTACGTGCTCTAACTTTATCGTATCAACAAAAAGTCATATGCAATTTCAAATCTATCAATTTTACGTTCTTAATCTCTATTAGTACTAGAGTGAGTCTCAGTGACTAGTGTATATACACTGCCACACAGGCATATTTGTTTTACGGAACTGATAAGTTATAATTTTATATATATTTTTTTAAATTTTTGAAACACACATCAGAAATGTTCTGATAACTATTGTCATGAGAAAAATGATCAGAGTGACAGTAAGTCAGTGACTCAGTGAGGAACCCTAAGAGGTTAACCTCAAATCTTCCCTCAAATATCAAATATTTGAGGTTGAAGCTCAAATCAAATCAAATCAAATCAAATATAATCAAATCAAACATGGTCACTAGGGATAGTTTGTTTACATGCACATCATTGCACGACTTTACACGACTTAGGTCATATTGTAGCAGGAGCGATAAAAATGTTATGCTTAGTACCTCTTAAACAAGATATAAACACGTCAACCTTGCGGAGGACGGACTCTAGGACATACACAGAAAGAACCATGTACCCCAGGAATCACCCAGAGCTTCTGAACTGCTCCCTCCTTATACAGATTGCGTACAAGCGCTTATTTTTTTTTTTATTGCGAGAAATAAGCCTTCAAAGTTTGTGGAATTCAATGCAATGTAGACAAGTAGATTCCACGGTAAATTGTACGAAAATCTACCAAGTTCTATTGAATTCTAACGGTAAATTCTACTAAATTCTTGGTTAGATTCTCGGGGAATTTAACTCGGTTTTGTCTGATATAAACAATAATAAGAATTATTTAAGTTTAAAAAAGACTATACGTCATAAACAGTGATAAACTAAACCATTATTACTATACAAAATCAATTTATCAACTTTAAATTCCATCGAAATTGAATCTAGAATTAAGTAGAATTTTTAGTGAATTTATAGATGGAATCAAATAAAATTTACTTATGAATTTACTCATAAATCAATACATGGAATTTAGTGGACTTTTAAGGGATTTTATTAAAAGGGAGGTTGGAGTTTTAATTTTCAAGACATCAATCGAAAGCGACCTCGCTGAACCTAACTACCACTTGAAAGTTTAGGCTGCATTTTTCGATAAGCTTGAAAGTCCACGCTGCAGGCACGGATCATTTATGATGTCTTGAAAGCCAAAGCCGCATATCTAGACGATGTCTTAACCGTCTACACCACAAGCGTGGACGGTCTCTTGAAAAGATGCTAGCTCTGGCGACAGATAGATATAGCGGGAAAGGCCTAAGACCGAAGGTATCAATCAATTAATCAATCAATCAATGTCGTAAATAAAAATAATCTTAATTATATTTTTAAAATGAAATTTAAGTTTAGGTAGGTTCAGGGAGTTTTCGAAAGGTTTCGGATACTAAAGACAGCAAAAATAACTGCCCTTTAATAAATGAATGAATCAATCAATGCTTTCTGCAGGTACAAGAAAAGATCTGAACCATCCTTCATATAAAAATTAGTAAAAAACAAAAAAAAGATACACACAATTTCTCGTGAATCTTGCCAAAAAAACTCAGGAAATCTCACAAGTCAAAATTGAAAATATCCAAAAGAGTCTACTACAATTTGGTCATGATGGAAAAAACAGTGGGAATCAATTTCCATGCTCGACGAGAGAGAGGTGGCGTCGAGCGACGCCGTGATCCATAGTGAGTTTTCTAATTCCATTTAGACGTCATCACACGGATGGCTGCTTACGACCTCTCCCCGCGGATCCGGCGAGCCAGCTGGACATCCTTGGGCATGATGGTCACGCGCTTGGCGTGGATCGCGCACAAGTTGGTGTCCTCGAACATGCCGACGACGAAAGCCTCAGCGGCCTCCTGAAGGCACAGAACTGCCGAGCTCTGGAACCGAAGGTCAGTCTTGAAGTCCTGAGCGACCTCTCTGGCGAGCCTCTGGAAGGGGAGCTTGCGGATGAGAAGCTCTGTGGACTTCTGGTAGCGACGAATCTCACGAAGTGCGACCGTGCCGGGCCTGTATCTGTGAGGCTTCTTGACGCCACCAGTGGAGGGAGTCGTCTTCCTGGCAGCCTTGGAAGCGAGCTGCTTCCTGGGAGCCTTGCCTCCAGTGGACTTACGAGCGGTCTGCTTAGTACGAGCCATTTTATCTGATGTGTTTACGTCACGCTTGCGAAGGGAAGATGTGTCTATTTTTTTCTTAGGGAGACGGTAAGAGACCTCGACTTCCGTCTCAAGATTTTTCGCGAGGACAGCAAAAGTCCCGCATTTTGGATATTTTTGCCTCCCGTCATTTCCTTCCAACGTCGAATCATTTTTTCGTTTGAGGCTCTGTATTGGAAAAAATATTTTCCTTACTTTTTTTAAAAAGAAAGGAAAAATAAATTCTGTCATACAGATGGAAAATTATATATAGGGCAAAACCAAAAATATAGATATGTAATTTTCGAATGCCCTATATATAATTTCTGTTTACTTATCTATATTTTTGTCTGTATTGAGAAAAAACGAAATTATTGATTTCTTCCACGTGTTCACTATGAAGGTTGCGGCCACAATGGACCACAAGCGTGACAAGACAGGACAAGACACGACACCTACCTGTCAGTTGGTCAAAGTATTGACAGCAGCCTGCTTGGCACTGAGACGAAAGAGCAGAGAAACCTTTATGAAGGCGATCTCTTACGATTTTTTAGATTGCAGAGGTCCATCCAAACGTGTGTCAGACTTCTGCAAGAGCAGGCGAGGCATCCGAAGAGGGCCCAGACATTCTTCCGCTGTCGCCTCTGTGTATTAGCACACAGTGACTCTGTTTCTGAGCGGGATACTTCCTGTGGACGCCTCCGGGAGCTGCTGTCGAGACTGCGTAGCTTCTATCACCCAGTCCGTCTCTAAGTCAGTGTGTCTATCAGTCTGCCTTTCTGCCTGAATGCCAGCCTGTCTGCCTACCTGCCCGTGTGTCTGTTTGCATGCCTGCTTGTGTTGTGATGGGTCGCTTGACCTACCTGTTCTGACTGTGCGAGTCAATTACGTAGAGCAAATGGGAAAGAATCAGTCTGCTTTTCGGCTTGCCTGCATGTCCGATTGCATATCTGTTTCTCGGCTGTATGTCGAGTGCCCTTTCCTAGCAAAGTGTTCCTGTCCGTTCGAATCTGCATTGATCAAAATATGCACGCACTCAAGGATGTGTTTCTTCTCAACAACTTCGTTGGTGCGCTTGTGTGTGGGTCCGTGAGTGTGTAGGTGAGTGACTGAAAAACGGTCGGTCGGTCGGTTGCTGGGTGGTTGGTGAGTGCGTGCGCGAGTAAGTGACTGGGCGGGCGAGTGAATCCCCCCCCCCCCCCC
>JAHBMJ010002748.1:0-16092 GCA_018398765.1 Chromera velia
TCTTGTGGGGCCGTGTTGGAATGAATTCGATTTTCTTTTCGCGGTCGGCTTGCAGCATGCCCGAAACAGAGTCAGACCTCACAGTGCAGCACTCCGCTCTCTCGTCAGTTTGTTCTTTTGATGTCGGTGATGTTGGGCACAATGATGTCGGGTCTCTTGTTTGTTCGTTAAGGGAAGACTGTTTGGGATGAAGTGCCGCCGTCGGATCATCCAGACCTCTGCTGGTAGTGTCGTTGCTAAGAGAGGGTAATTCATTTAGGCCCTCAACCACTTCGGCTGCTGCTGTCATGTCTTTTTCGCAAACCTCATGGCCCCTTCCTTCTTAACTTAAACGCGAAGTTCCTTCGGTCTGAAGGACAAGCAGGTCCACTTCAAAAGAACAGACTGCCCGTTCCATCGTATCGTGGTGATGTCTTTCGGATCCCTTCTCTTTTTTTCCTTCAGGTGGCATTTCAGGCTGCTCTGTTGCCGCCACCGCCAAGGAAGGCCCACTTTCTGGAAGGCCCCGGCCGAGTTATTGTCGGCTGGCATATGGTGATCATCTTCCTTACTGGACGGCAAAAGGTCTGGCATCGCTTCATTCTCCTCTCTTTCTGTGCTGAAAGAAATTCCTTGCAAAATGATGCCCTCCTCAGCGGCTCCGGACAGAAAGGCATTCGAGTCGTGATCGGTGTCCGTCTGAATTTCTGCGTCTTTTGTGGATGGTTTTTCTGTTTGCGTTCATGCCTCCATAGTAAGAGAGACAGTCGGCGGCAGAGTGAGTTTCAAAAGGTCGTTGGTGTCCGTTCCTCTATCGGCTGTTGTCGGTCTCGATGTGTATACAGCAGAGTTCTGTATACATTCCACTCTCTTTACATGCATCGATATATATAAGGGTGTGTATGTATATATATATATATAATTTGATTACACCTTGCCGATACACATCTTTCGAGAGAGAAGTGAAACATCCAATTGCCACCAGGAAAGTGACTCGAAAGGTCCTTCGGAAAAGTGGAATTTTTGTGATCGCTTGCGGGCGCGTCTCATATACATACGTTGTGTCTTGTACGCTGACTGACTTACTTGTTAAAAGTGTGGGCAGACCAGTGAGGAGAAGACCGACTTTCCACCGCAGAGTCATCTTTCTCTCTCCCTCTCTCTCAGGATCCCTGGCCCAATCAGAATTTCTTTCGAAAGACGGTGGATGTATTCATCTGCAAGCCCATGCATGCAGGTTCATGTGTCGATATATCTACCTACAAGCATGCATATATATATAGTTGACAGTAGGGGAGGTTGCGTTTGCGGGCAGACTGAGTCCAAAGGACGAACCTAATCATTTCTCGTCTGTGCTTTGATCTGAACAGTCCCTGAATGTATACAGATTTCTTGTGAGGAATCGCAATCTCTCTTCTTCAACTGTGTTCTGATGTCGACATCACTCCGTCGCTGGCTGGTTGCTTCCGTCTATATATGTATTGCGAACTGTGGTCCACTTTTCGGTCTGGTGTGTGTAATCCGGCTTTTGGTATGATCTGAGAGGAAAGCGTCGGGAGAAGCGTTATGACTGCTGAATCGATCTCGATGTGTATACAGCAGAGTTCTGTATACATTCCACTCTCTTTACATGCATCGATCTATATATATATATATATATATATATATATAGTACGTGGCTCTCCGCTCGAAACATATATTTCAACTTGCCATGCGTGTATCGGTGTGCATGTCACATGCATCATGCAATTGATGATGCATCGATATGGGCCCCGGCATGCAATGTATGTGCGCACAGCGGGCCATGTGCAGGGTCCTTCGCGGCCGGGGTCGATCGATCATCGGGGGCTGATCGAGATATATTGATTCCGCGCGAACGGCCGCGCGCGAGGATCGAAGTGTATACAACCGGCCCAGATTGAGTTCGCTCAAGTCCCCACAGCTGGACCTATACAAAGCTTCTGCATTAATTGACCGAAAGCGCTCCTCTGCATGATTCTTCAATCGTTGTAAATCCTGAAATTCCACCCAATCACCTCTCTCTCTCTCTCTCTCTCTGTCTCTCTGAACTGCTGCAGCATCCTCTTTCTTAACTCTCAGCTGCAGCTCTGACTGTGTCCATCGTTTAACGCAAAATGCGTTCCTTCGTGACCTCTTATATGGGGGTAGCCTTTCTACTCTTCTGTACAAGTCATGTCAAAGCGGACAATGCGGCAATGCAGTGCTACCTCTTTCTTCCAATGGACCTTGACGAAACATGGAAACAATGCGACGAATTCTACATGCTCTTCCCCAAACCGGAGGACCAACTGTTCCAGATGAGCGACTGGGGGGACTCCGGAGGCGCAAAGTACAAGAGCAAGTACGGCGTACAGCTCAGATATGTGGCAGATGACGAGGAGGTGCAGCGCATGGCCAAGAAGAGCGCCGAAGAAGGGAACTACGACTGGCTGGAGGGGCTGGAGGACAACATGGTGGGGGTGTGGACCGCCATTAACCCCAAAGGTGGGTCTTCTCCCGAACACCCACCACTTGACCTTTGAAGTGAGATCTTGTTGCCATGCGCCGCTGTTTTGGCACGCACAAGCACGTATATACATGCATACATTATGTTTTCGCGTATAAATGCATGCATCTGCAAATGTGCAGGTCAGGCATTTGGGTATCACTACACGACCGAACTGGTGGAGTCCATCACGCCGCCTGACACCCTGTACATGAAACTGGCTTGCGGTAAAACGCTGGAGGTCCAGACGGAGTGCCAGAACCGGCAGTTTGGTTTCGAGTGGGCAGAGACCTACTGGAAGGGGTCCTTCTGCGGTTTCACAGGGGAGTGCGAGGAAGGGTCTAGCTGCGTGCAGATCAACCCGTACATCTTCAAGTCAGTCTGCTTTCTCTCGGGTTCAATTCTTTTTGACGATTAATTTCATTGGTTTGGGTTCGGCCCATACACGTCGCATGAATTATTTCTGTATTCAACGCATTTTTCTGGTTCTTGTAGGGCGTTGTGCGTGAATTGAGGTGGCACATCTCGATCTACATGGAGATGCGAAGAGGGCACCATGCGTACTCTCTCCCTCCCTCTCTATCAAAGAAAAGATTTTATGTTTGAACGGCAGTTTGAGTCTTCTGCACGTGTCTGTACACCTGTCTGTCTGTCCGTGTGTCTCTGTGCAGGTGCATGGAAGACACCGAGATCGCCGAGAAGCAGATCGAAGAGAAGAGCGTCGTCAAGCAGGGGGAGACTCCAAAGACCTACCCGTGGGACAACTGCTACTGGTCGAGGAAGTGTGCAGGTGGGCAGGGTGCGCTGGGTAAATTGATGTGGTCATGGGCAGCTCCGCCTCCCATTGTCAGCGTGAAAAATCAACCCCTGGAGAATACATGAGAAACGCATGGCTGCAGCAGGTGCCAGACTGAAAGTGCAGGAACATGGGTGCACAGCTTGAGCTTGCGTATGTCTGCGTACATACAAGAAGACGAGTGAGTATATGAGCGTAAAATGGATGGATGCTGAATTGGTCGAACAAAAGTCCAATTGATTGCTTGCTTCATTGATTGCTTGATTGATTGCTTGCTTGATTGATTGCTTGCTTCATTGATTGATTGATTGATTGATTGATTGCTTGCTTGCTTGATTGATTGATTGATTGATTGATTGCTTGCTTGCTTGATTGATTGATTGCTTGCTTGCTTGCTTCATTGATTGATTGATTGCTTGCTTGATTGATTGATTGCTTGCTTGCTTGATTGATTGCTTGCTTGCTTGATTGATTGATTGATTGCTTGCTTCATTGATTGATTGATTGATTGCTTGATTGATTGATTGATTGATTGCTTGATTGATTGCTTGCTTCATTGATTGATTGATTGATTGATTGCTTGATTGATTGATTGCTTGCTTGCTTGCCTGATTGATTGATTGCTTGCTTGCTTGATTGCTTGCTTGCTTGATTGATTGATTGATTGATTGCTTGATTGATTGCTTCATTGCTTGATTGATTGCTTCATTGCTTGATTGATTGATTAATTGATTGATTGATTGATTCATTGCTTCATTGCTTGATTGCTTGCTTGCTTGCTTGCTTGATTGATTGATTGCTTGCTTCATTGCTTGATTGATTAATTGATTGATTGATTGATTGATTGATTGCTTGATTGATTGATTGATTGCTTGCTTGCTTGATTGCTTGCTTGCTTGCTTGATTGCTTGCTTGCTTGCTTGTTTGCTTGCTTGCTTGCTTGTTTGCTTGCTTGCTTGTTTGCTTGCTTGATTGATTGCTTGCTTGCTTGCTTGATTGATTGATTGCTTGCTTGCTTGTTTGTTTGCTTGCTTGCTTGTTTGCTTGCTTGCTTGCTTGTTTGCTTGCTTGCTTGCTTGATTGATTGATTGGCTGACTGCAGTGGAGGGGTATCAATGCTTCAGGAACAAGAGATGGACCCAGTACGCCCGGTGTCTCCCCGCGGGGACGTGTCCGAAGGCCCGAGGAAGGGACCGCCTGAAGTCCACCTGGGGAGTGGACGACCCCTCCCAGCTGACTCCCCAGACAGTACAGGTCAGAGCATGCGTTTGCTTTGATACAGACAAAACAAAATGCATGCACCCTCCCAGCTGACTCCCCAGACAGTACAGGTCAGACAGAGAGACCATCAATCTGGCAAAGTCACAAGCATTGTTCTTCATCACACATACCGAGAAACATCCATGGAGGGCTAGAGAGCCCTCGGTGGGGGGGGGCGGAGAGAGGCCCCTTCCTTTTGTGCAAGTGATCCCTCGAGCCCTGGTCTCTCCACATCTCGGTGCCTCCTCCTATTGACTGGCAGACAAAGATATGTCCGGTGTGGTCCTGGCACCATTCTTGGTTTAACGGATAGCTTCTCTCAGCGACGTACAGACAGATCGTTTCTTAATTCTTTTTGACGTGGGCACGCTTCTTGCGTTTTTTTCTTCTTGCAGAGGCGGCTTCTCTCCCACCCCGTTTACTTTCATGAAAAAGAAATCTGTATGAAAGTAAACGCATTAAATTTTTCTTTCTTCTTGCAGAGGCGGCTGCTCTCCCACCCCGAAAAAACCGGATTGACTGGGCCGTGGTCTCCCAAAGTCCGTGGGGAGGAGAAGAGACGCAGACTGCGGGAGTGTCTGCATGACAACGTAGAGGCATGGTCTCTAGGGGATGCCTTCGATTCCCTTGAGTCTGCGTTCGGGCCTAGCAGCCATGTGAACATGGTCAGTCAGTCAGAAGCCAACCAACCGATGCATGAAGCATTCAACGCATACTAGCTTGAATACTTGCTTCGGATTTCCGATCTGTGTGACGAAGAATTCTACGTCGTTCGCAGCGTCCAGGGGGACAGGGGTTGTTGGAAAAATCTGGTTTTATCGGGAGGGTTCCATTGCCCTGCAGGGAAGTATGGCATGTTTTTACACTTTTTGTGTATTCTATGATGCTGCTGTACGCCCTGTCCCTGTCTGTCCCCACGGGCCTCTCTGTCTGTATCTCTACATGGCTCTCTAGCTGCCTATCTGGCTTTCTGCTTCCTTTCCTCAAGGCTGCCTGTTCCTGTTGACTTCTGAATGATGCCACTGCATGGTGAGTGTAAAAGGCAGAGGGAGGGAGGAAGGCTTCCAACGAAATGAAACAAAATAGAGACAGCTTTAGCGATCATCCTTCAACCCTTTTTTGTCAAATTCTTCTCTACTGCCATCTTTTCTTCCAACTATGGCGACATGGAGTTGCCTCGCTGGCTGGCCTGTATTCTTATACACCCTATTTAAATACTGAATAACACTTGAAGTTCCTTATTGTGAGTCGGAAGAAAGCAGTTACCTCCAACCGCGTGTTCGGAATTCGGCCGGTGCATGTGTGATGCAGGTGAGCAAGATTGCGAAGGGTGACTGCTCGGAGCACTTCGACACGAACGATCCGATGGGGGGATCGCAGGGGGAGAAGGAAACGGGAACACAGACGAACGGAGGAAGCAAGCAACCGCTTCGAGGTTTCGATTTCGAAGATGCGATGAAAGTGAGTGAGTACGCGGTGAGAGGGGGAAAGTTTTATTTCAGGTGACGGAGCGGCCATCGAACCAAGCGTCGTCTGGACTCAAAAGGAAGCGGCTTTCCTCCCTCGCTTCTTTCTTTGTTATTCAAACTCACTCCGCCATCACTTCTTTTCCTGTCGAAGAGCAAACATGATAGAACAAGCCTCTTCGTATTTGATTGACGCAGCACTTTCAATTTTGGAAGGCTCAAATTGAAAAGAGAGAGAAGTGGGGAAAGGGAAGGAAACCGGTGAGGCATAGGAATGTTTGCATCAATTTACGAGGATCAGAAACTGCCCATGGGGCGAGCGTGTTGATCAATGAATGAGTGAATGGGTGACAAGGTAAGTCGGCGAGCGAGTGCAAGACTGAATGAAAGCCCCTTCATACAGACTGGTTCAAAGGCCCAGCAACAGAGAAAAGGATAAATCAGTTCCAAAAAATCGGAATCATGTACCTCCTCTGTCTGAATGAACTACTCTGAATTCAGGGCGACTTCTTCAAGACCCACGAGATGGACCTCCAGTTGGACGACTTTGTCGGGTCCGTCCGTCCGTACATCTATTCTGTCTGTCACAGACGGCTTTCCTTTCTGCATTCAGTTTCCTTTTCGTTCTCTCACTTGATATGATCCATCAGCTGTTCGTATGCAAGCGCAAGAGGTGCCATTTCTATCATTCACGTCTGAATTTGTTGAGTCAGGCAGAAAGTCAGATGACCTCTCTCTCTGAATTGGAGATTCAGTCGTAACTTGCCACTCGATTGTGTCTTTTAGTCAGGTGTGTTCATTTCGTTCTCCACAATAGAATCACACATGAGCGTGTCGTCTTTTTATGAGTAGAGAAGTAGATCTTTCTCTTTGTCTGTCTGCTGATGTGTCTACCTGCTGCCTGTCTGTCTGCTCTCGTCCTCGCTTTGCACAGATGGGACTGGTTGGACCAAAAAATGTGGCAGGAGAACGGAGGACACGAAGGCTGGGACTGCGACAGGCCTTGGGGACCTGTGGCAACGAAGGAGGATGGAGCAGACGATGTGTGGGAGTGCAGAAAGAAAGCTAACGATGTCGGGTACAACCCGTGGGAGGTTCGTCTGTCGCTTTGTCTGCTTTCCTCTGCGCTCCTGTGTCTTTTTTCCTTCTTTTTTTTTCGTTCCCTATACTTTATTCCTCTGCGTAGCTTTGTAAAAACCAAGTGTTTACAATTTACCATACTCACGGACTATCCCAAACAGACGCATTTATTTTGTTGTGTTTGGATCCCTGGGTTCCTGTCTTTAGGAGTCTGTTGCTGTGTGTGTTTGCTTTTTCCTGTGTTTGTCTACTCACTTGTTCATATTCCGACCTCTGAGACAAAGAGAAAACTGATCCGCAGGATATACAACAGCTGCCCGGAGTTTAAACGGAGTCTGACTTTTTCTTTCTGTTTCTTGTTGCAGGTTTGCCCGGAGTCCAAGAGTGAACGCAACAGAAGAAGAGTGAGGAGACTTCAGAAAGAGGACCCCGACAGGCACAGACGGCTGCAGGTAGGGAGGGTGTGAAGAGATAAACGAGAAGGAAGTTTAGGCGAAGGCTTCACAGAATGCAACTCTTTCTTTTTGTTTCTCTCTTCTCTCCCACACTTTCTCTTGATCCCTATGTCTCCTTCTTTTGCTTAAAACGATGATGCGATTCAGATCCCGCATCAATCGTTTAAAGCTTAAACGATGATGCGATTCAGATCCCGCATCAATCGTTTAAAGCTGATGTCAGTGGGTTCAAGAAGAAGAGCTCGGAGTCAGATGCGGCTCTGATCCCTGACTTCAGTTCTACGAATCGCCGGCCTTCCTGTCAAATTTTCATGCGAATCTTTGACGCTGAGTGTCCAGACGTCTGTTTGCGTGTTCTCTTTGGCATATCTCTGCATGGGTCTTCTTCATGTGTAACCGTACTGAGGTCTCACAACATTCAGGCCATGTACACATCTCCCTCCCCTCCCCTCCCCCCCCCTTCCAGTCAATGTCGTTCGACAACATCGAGCTGGCCACTGCCTTTGGCAACGCCGCATTGACCACAGCCGAGGCAGACGCCCTGGCGGAACTGCCGGCCCCTCCGGAAGCAAAGGAAGACAAGCCGTGCGCTTACGAACTGGAGAGAGAATGGGCCCCCGAGAAGGTCGATTCGATTAGCTAGTGGAGGGACAGACACACAGTCAAATTAAGTCATATGAAGTCCTTAGGCCATCGAGAGTATTCTGAAGGATGAAAAAAGACGAATCTCTCGAAAGTTCAGGCAGCAAGCGAGTGGGCTGAAGGATGAAAAAAGACGAATCTCTCGAAAGTTCAGGCAGCAAGCGAGTGGGCTGAAGGATGAAAAAAGACGAATCTCTCGAAAGTTCAGGCAGCAAGCGAGTGGGCTGAAGGATGAAAAAAGACGAATCTCTCGAAAGTTCAGGCAGCAAGCGAGTGGGTTGGGGCGTCTTATGCCGTGAAGGCTGTTTGTGATGTGTGTGTTTTTTTTTTTCTGAAGATGGAAACGACTTACCTTTCTGTCTCTTTGATGCGTCAACGCGTTCAAAAGAGCATCGGCTGAGGGGTTGCATTCATCCATCCATCAATCGATCCATCCAGACAGTCAAGCATTCATCCATCCATCCATCAATCGATCCATCGATCCATCCACACAGTCAAGCATTCATCCATCCATCAATCGATCCATCGATCCATCCAGACAGTGAAGCAATCAGCCAGTAGGCAGTCAGCCACCTGGCCGGCTCGGCAGACCGTCAGTCTGATAACCTCTTACGTACCTGTCACTGATTCAATTGCCAGATGGATGATCTCTCCTTTCCGTCTTCCTATTGAAGTACCCTTGGAGTGATTGAATGGAGTGACAGCCTCGACAGTCGACTGTCGTTCACAGGAAAGTGTTAATTTCTGAGACACTCGATGTATGTTTTTGAATCTTCTGCGAGTCGGCCCCCCTCCGTGCAGATCGTCGGGTGGGAGCTTGTGTGCGCCCCGCTGTACATCTTTGCCCCCGTGCTCGAGTCCGGCCCCGGGTTCATCATGTCCCCCAAGGCCAACTGGGGACCTGTGGTGGCGTTTGGACCGGAGGTAGGCTTGTGCATGTGTCTGTATGCCGACTGCATTTGATTGTTGAATGATCAGCGATTCCTTTCCTCCTCGAGTTTCTGACACATTCGTTGACATTAATTTCCCTCCACTTTCTGCGAGTCTCTATTTGTTTGGATCTAAGGGCAGTCTATGTGCATGTCCAGATCTTTGAATCTCTCTCTCTCTCTCTCTCTCTCTCGGTGTGTGTGTGTGTGTGTGTGTGTGTGTGTGTGTGTGCATGTGTGTGTGGACACCAATTAACCGTGTTGCACAACAGGTTTACCTCGGAACCGCTTGGAGTGGGGCACCGAAAGTGAATTTGGGATTCGAGCTGGCGGCCGCCCCTGAAATCGTCTACGCTCCGTACATCGTGAACGGTGTCGAGATCATTATGGCACCTGAAGTTGTGGTCATCCCGTACATCCTCTACGGAACTGAAGTCGTCCTCACACCCACCACACACGCACCAGGTACGTGCAAGGGATGCATTTCCAGCTTGCAGGAGCTTGCTGCATCAAAGAAAGAAAACTGCATGACTGACCGTCTCTTGGAATTGTGTCTTTCTTTTGGGATGAGTGTCTGCCAGCTCCTCTTTTGAAAAGTGGACGATGCACCCAGATCTATCTGCACGACCAAATGCAGACATTGTAGTGTGTGATGCAAGACATTCAGGTCGACGCTCTGATTTCTAACTTGTATACATACACGGATTTTTTGTACAATGCAAATTGGGGCGATATGTAATGTATGTCATCTACCCATTAACAAATACGTGCAGATATTCTGGAGGACGTGTGGTATGAGCGTACAGAGTTCCCTCCATCCAAGCTGAAGAGGTGAGGTGACTCTTTGAGAACCCTGTGTTGCGATTAATAGAGCGTCCGCATCTCTTCAGAATTTTCTCTCTCAATTCTCATTTGAATACAAATTCTTCGCCTGGACTAGATCGTAATTATATCCTGCACACATTCCATCCCAACCCTGGGCGAATCTCTCTGAAACGTCTGTCTTTCCTTCTATCTGGGGCTGTCTACCTCTTTCTGCATTAGTATCTACTTTTGTTTATATTCATCGACTTGCTCGGGTCTGTCTGTCTCTCTGCCTGCCTGTGTGTCTGTCTGTCTGTCTGTCTGCCTGCCTGTCTGTCTGCCTGCCTTTCTGTCTCTCCCCCTCTCTCTTTTGGTATATGATGTTGGCTCTCTCATGTCGGCTGACAGGTCCGTTCTTTTCTTTGCCCTAGAGGTGCCTGTCGACCTTTCGCTTTTCGACTTCCTTGCACTGTCCGTAACCCAATTTGCTGATCTTACAATGAAAGCTTTTCCGTACGCACAGCATCTTGTTGAATGACTTTCATGATCGCTGAACAATGCGCACTTGGGCTTCTACCTGCAGGTACGCAGACCGGGGTGTGTTCCAGGGGAAGGGCAAACCAATTCAGAAGGACGTCAAACCAGTCTACGAAGGGAAGTATGCAGTGAAGCCCTACGAGATGAACGAAGGGATCGACGAAGGCGCAAGTCCCGATATGGAAGGAGAAGCTGCAGAGGAAGAAGAAAGTCTCTCGGGGCAGTTCATTGAAAAGTCAACCACAACCACGACCACCACGACCACCACCAAACCGTCCTACGACATCAAGGGCGGCATTGAGGCTTTCAAGTCCTACGACTACTCAAAAGAAGACGGAAAGAGAGTGGGCCCGCCCGGTGGGGGGTCAATGGCAGAGGCAGAGGGAGGAGGCGAGTCGCCTGTAACAGAGGCAGAGGGTCGGCCATGCAAATTCAAAAAGGGCGAATTCTGTCTGGATGAGTATGGCGGCGAGGGAGGAGGGGAAGGAGGCGGCGTGGTGTCTGGGAGGGGACCTCGTCAGCCTAACGATTACGTTACGTGGCTGTACGACGACAAACTCAACTTCGGTCGGTTTGTTTCTGATCTTTGTCTGGATGTACGCAAAAAAGGCTGTCTGGCTGTCAGCCGATCAGGGAGTCAGTCTGTCTGTCTATCTCTGGTTGTCTGCTGGTCAAGATTCCATGCGTTCTCTGGGTTCCCGAAACCTCGACTTTTGCTTTGATGATGTCTCGGCTCTCGTCGAATGAGAAGTGACCATGCAGGTCGGTCAAAGCATGCCTATACATGAGGGCATACTCGTTCTTCTTAAATTCCTTCCACACTGTTTCCTTTCCTTGCATGCATGAACTTCTTGAAAGCAGACCAGCTTGTCATAGACGTCCGCAACACTGAGATCCCTCCCGCGCCTATCCCGCCCAAACTGGCGGAGTCTCTCGGGATTCGCAAAAACCCGAGACTTGGAGCCTTCTTTACCGTGGAGGCCAAGTGAGTCTTGACTTTGTCCTTCCCTTTTTTTTTTTTTCGTTGTCTTCACATGCAGAAGGACAAGGAGTGCTTCAGTCTGAGAAGTCTGCACTGCACCAAGACAATTTGTGCAAAGGGACGCAATTCGGGCGTAACGGTTCGATCGATCAAATTCATTCATTCTGCAGGAACGAGGTCGAGTGCTCTCAATACGAACTCGACGCAAACGGACAGCGCAATGGGAAGATTCATGTGTTCAAGGTCAGCGTCAGAGAGAGAGACGAGGGGAGGGAAGGAGGGGCAGAAGTGAATGAAAACAAAGCATGTTTGTGGGTCACACCTGTCTGTCTATCTGTCTGTCTGTCTGTCAATCCATCGGCACGCACACTGCCGGAACGCGTGTTTGCCTGCATATATGAGAGAGAGAAAGAGAGAAAAAGCGGCTCGGTCGGTCAGAATGCTGGATAGAGTTGCACTTCTTGTGCCCCAAAACTGTCTGTGTCTACGTTGAGCTTATGTTCATATGTGAAAGAAAGAAAGCGTTTTTGGACCAAACCATGAGTCAACGGGTAATCGATCGGGGCGATTCAGGTTCTTCCAAGAGACCTCCGAGTTCTGGCTGGCAAATTGGAACCTGGATGCGTCTTTCCCTATCCTTCAGATATCATCAGGTCTGTGTGCTCTTCCGCTGCTTCTCTCTCTGTCCCTGCTTTCTTCTCTCAGTGCCAGCTTGTCTGTCTGTCTGTCTGTCTGTGTGTGTGTGTGTGTGTGTTTCTCTTTCTCTCTTTCTCTCATTCCCCGCCCCCCTCTCTCTCTGTCCTCCCTTTTCTTTTCCCTCTCTCCCTCTCTCTGTATCTTTCTGTCGTTCTCTGTTTCCTTTTGTTTCTTCCATGCAAATAAACGTAAGCCATGCTCTAGTCCATCGCAGAAAAACACACACGCGGCAAATTTTGATCTGAAGGCACTCATCTGTCCGTCCCTGCATGAATGCAGAGACATTCCAAATCTCCCGAAGGCTGCCTATCCCGCAATTGCGGCGATGGAGGGTCTCGAGAATCTTCTGCCTCCCCAGATGAAAATTGCCATCAACTCGATCTTCTCCTTCGGAGCCGTACTCGCAGGAGGTTGGTAAGAAGAAGAGGGGAACCGGTAATGTTCTATGAAGAGTGCGTGGGGATGATTTTCAGGTGCATGCTGAGGACAGCATTACTTCGTTTTTTACTTCTGTCACCAAATCTCCTTTCCCTTTCAGAGCAACGATCTCAGAAGGCTCATCTACGCGTAGTTGATTGTTTGACAGCTCACTGATCCAAAGCTAGGGACAGCAGGTTGCATCCACTTTGAGCTCTGTTCAAGGGACGCAATCCAAAAAGCACAAGCATTCTGTTACCTGCTTCCCTCCCTCCCTCCCTTCCTGCAGGGCGGCTTCCCGACCCTATCTCCTGGCTAGAAAGCTTCCAACAAGAGACCAATCCTGAGGGCAATAAGATGGAGGCCAAGAATTCTGAGAGACAGGCAGACGGGTCCGTAGCACACCGTACTCTATACACATTCAGTGCTGCGGGGGACAGTAAATCCTCGCTGAAATTTCACAGAACGCACGGAAGTCCCATGTTTTCTGCTTTAGCACTGAACACGTGAGTTGTGCAGTTCCCATTCTACTCATCCACCAAAAATCCGCGTGATGGCATAGACCTCTGCAACACACACACGCACGGAAAGTGTGGACCCATTTTCTCGCAAAGACTGCTGTCAGTTGTGGCTGTCAAGACATTGTGTGTACTTTTCGCCTTCTTGTTCATCTGCTAGAATTGTTCTGTTGATTTGTTCTCCTGTTCGTTGTGTTGGTTGCAGTTCCGTGAACTGGCTGAAGGCGTTTGACATCGCCGCGAAAAACACTCCGGCTGAGGTGATCAAAACGCTCCCGAGCTTCTTGAAGAACGGCACGCGGTTCACGGATTCTTTCCGCATGATGCAGGAGGGACTCAAGGGGAAAGGGCCTCTTTTGTCTCCCGATTGGCTCGACGGTGCTCTGAAGGATTTCGACAAGACGATGAAGACCATTCCGTCCATGTTCGGATGAGAGAGAGACATACACACGAACACACCGAGAGAGAAAGAGAAAAAGAGCTGCGTCTGCCGATGTGGCAAAGAAGGAAATCAGCACTGGTGAAGAGAAGGCAAAAGGAATTTCAAGGAAGGAAGGAAGGAAGGAAGGAAGGGAGGAAGAGCCAACGAAGGGACAAACACATGAAAGAGGAAGGGGGGAGCGAGAAAGCATGTCTGTGAGAGAAAAAAATCGAAGAGCAAATGCAGGCAGACACTGCACATCTCCCCATTGTTTTCCCGTCTCCTCACTTCAGAAGGAACACTGTGAATGAAGTTTGGTTATTTCATTTATTCACTTTGTGCATGAGCGAGTGAATGCGTGGCAAAGGCCGGGGAAGATTGCAGAGAGAAATCGATGGATGAACTTCAATGTTTCAATGGATTGCACTATGAATGATTCGATTCCATCGCTTGTTCCTTCGATGTATATGTCCGGCCTCGAAAGACAATAAAAAAGACATGCAGGAACCGAGAAGAGATTTTCAACCTAAGCCCTGAAGGTTGCCGGAGGGCAAGGGAGGACCGTCGAAGGAAATTCGAATTTTAATTCCAGGAACGTTCACGACTTTGTGCATCCATTTGTGCACATGCTGTGCGTGTTTTTACATCGTCGGTGCGTGTTTGTTCAAATAATGCTTTGATGATCTTTTTTCGCCTAAAAGGGCTTCCTCGATCGCTCCTTGTTCGACTTTTCTTCGAGCCGCCCAGTTTTTTCATTCTGGATGGAGAAGGAAGGATAGATAGTCATACCAATTCCACGCAATGGGTGCGAGATTGATCCTGGCTTCTCATTGTTGCTGTCACGAGGTGAATACGGCATTAGGCGCCTTGCAAGCTGCCTGCCTGTCTGTCTGGCTGTCCGTCTGTCTGCATGGAACGGGAGGATGGGATGAAGTGATTTGCGGCAAAGTCCGCCCTTTCCCTTTCTCTCCCCCTCACAGACATTCTGACGGGTAGCCTTTCATGCATGCACATTTGAGACGCCATGCAGAGAGTTTGGAATAAAAAGACCAGACAAAGAATCGATGGGCATGCAGAATTACAGTAAAGAAGATGACTGTTGGAAGGAAGGGAAGAAGACAGGAGGAAATCGGGACACGAAGACACTGCAGGGAGAATATTGCAATTTTGCTTCTGAAATGTGCAGAAGGACGAAGCAGAAGAAACGAAAGCGCTGAGCAAGCCGACAGACAGGCAGACAGGCAGGCAGACAGACAGACAGACAGGCAGGCAGACAGGCAGACAGACAGACAAGAGGGGAGGGAGAGAGAAGTGGGCAAGAAAACAAAAGAAATCGAGAAAACCTCCCAACAGCTCTGGACATGTTTTCTCTCCATTTGTCTGTGAAGCATGTCCCATTTCACTTTGAAGGCATTTATTCTCATTCCAAGTCACTGTTATGATGGGATGAAGGAAGGCACAGAAATGGAAATGGAAATACAGCTGCCCCTCCCAATCAATTATCTACTGCTGTGTGGCGAAGGATCCTGCCTTTGAGGAAGCTTTCCTATCCATCCGTCTCGATCTGCCTCGGGTCTTTCTCGCTCCCTCGGGCATCCGCTGAACCTCCTGAAAAGACGGTTGTTTATTTGGGTCCATTCGCTTCATTCATTTTCTTCTGCAATGTGCAACCAACAGACTGCCGGATCACCGGTGCTGCTCTCCGGCGGGGCATGCGTCTGTTGAATTGCATTACAACGGAATGACTTCCAGACATAAAGGCTGGCTGGAAGAGAGAAAAAGAAAGTGGATGGTTTCTTCAGGACGCAGTTCGCGCTGTCTTTCTTTCTTTCGTCTCTCCCCCTCTTACTTTCTCTCTCTCTCTCTCTCTCTCTCTCTCTCTCTCTCTCTTTCTTTCTTTCTTTCTTTCTTTCTTTCCTTCTTTGTTTGTTTCTAGACTGTCTTTTTTTCTTTCCTTCCCCCCTTTCTTCTGTTTGCTGCCTGCCTCTTTCCTCTTCTGAAAGTTTCACAGTTGCCTGGTTGTTTCCGTATTTGTATGCATGGTTTCACTGAGTGAGAAGCTGATCGAGTTAGTGAGCGAATGATCTAGCAAGCGAATCAGGGGGGGGGATAAGAGGCCTCTCCGATTCGGTGCTGCATAGACGCGCCATGCACAGGGCGGATCGAAAGAGCACATACACAAAGCGATCGAAGGGTCTTTTTTTCACATCATGTGAGTGAACCCATCGTTGACTGTGTGACCTTTGATTCAATTTGCTTTACTGGTTGCCGTGCTTGATTGGCTTAATGAAAGACTGACTGTGTGTTTCTGTTTCTGTGTTCCGCTTGCTGATGTCATTCCGGCTCTGAAAACAAAGTGAGCATCAGTCATGTTCGAACAATGTCCAAACCTGACTAGATTGAGTCTGATTGACTTTTTTCATGCTTGCCGAACGCTAGACGCCTATTATGGGCCGACGGCGATGGCGTATGATGATGATGATGATGATGTTTGGAAGTCGTTCTTCTACATTGGATAGTACTGCATTCCATACTACTTCTAGTTCCACTTACAAGCCTCAGGCCGAATAACTTGAAATACTTGGAATATATTTTATGAAATGT
>JAHBMJ010002749.1:0-16269 GCA_018398765.1 Chromera velia
GGGGGGCAGGCGACTGGCCGGCGTGCGTCAATCGTGCAGTTGTCATTTTTCTTGCTTTCCGGGGCCGTTCGCAAGCTTGCTTGCGTCAGATGCAAGTCTTGAATCTTTCATGGCCCCGGAAAGCGAAGCGGGGGGCACTTGGCCATTGGCAAGCTTGCTTGTGTCAGATCACCGGAAGTCTTACATGGAGCTCCAAATTGCGTAAGTGCTGTGACACTAATGTCAGAGAATGTCAGAGTTACTGCCTCTTTCGACATCCAACCATTGTTCCCAGACCCTAGACGGTGCAGTCCCTTCTCCTGCAGGTAACGATGGGTTGCACTTGATTTTTATTGTTATAGCTGCTGACGACACACAGAGACGACGAAACTGCATCTGTGCTCCTTTAAGAATCCCTTCACACGTTTCTCCGTCTTTCGGTAGTTCCTCCTTGGTCCTTCTCTGCCTCGTTGTGTCGGCATTCGACAGGCTGGTTCGGTCTGCAGTCAGAATGAATTCCTCGGCGTCATGCCGAACTTGCCATTGCCGTCTCCTCCTGAGACTCGTTCTGGTGTCTCCGTAAAGGTCGAAAGCGACCAAGAAACTCTCGTTCCAGTGCTTGACAGGCTCGATTATATCGAAGAAGAGCTCCACGAGGCCATACAGACCGTCCAAAAGTACAGGGGTCTTCTGGAGAGCCTGAAGTTCCCACAAAGGAAAGGAGACGGCAGCGAGGACAGACAAGAGGAAAAGACGCTCTCGCCTCTGCCCTCTCTTGTTGGGAAGGAACTCGAACACCATCTTGAATCTCCAAAGGCAAAGAAGGCGCTTCTCCCTGCAGATGCGTGCGTCTTTCTTGAAATCCGCCAAGCCATTCACGGAGTGAAGGGGCAGCTCCGCAGGGGCCTTGGCAAGATTCTGAGTCGGCACTATTTTCTCGAGCTCGGGCCTCTTTTTTCCCGCGATGGCATCAGCAGTGTCATCCGATCCTTTCAGTGCGTCTCACCCAGCACGCTGTGCAAGGCTGTCGACGATCTGGCACATGGAGGCCAGGCAAAAGACCTTGAGCTGCTTCTGGAAGTGGGGGCTGATCTGAACAGCTCTCACAGAGGAACGACTCCTCTCTGCAGAGCCGTCTCCTCAGGGAGTCTGGTTGCAGTGCAACTTTTGGTAGATGCTGGTGCAGATCCGAACACGAAGGAGGCAGGATCAAGCTTGACGCCGCTGTTGATCGCCTGCCGGAACCGTCAATTTGCGATTGTGTATTTTTTAGTCTCCAGAGGAGCGGACGTGGAGTCTGAGTCCCGGCAGCTGCAAGAGCTTGCCTCAGATCTGCCGACTGAAGTCACAGACTTTCTTCTACAGCACGGGGCTGTTCTGCGTGTGCCACGAGCAGCAGAGGCGGAGGGAGATGTTGACGCACGCATGCAGGGCCCCACTCGTGGGTGTGCCAGGTTATCCAGATGCATTGCTCGAGTCCGTCGGAACGCATTTCTTTACGTTGTCTTTGCTGCCTTTCTAATAGTCTTGTTGGTTCCTTTCCTAGTTCCTTTCATGGGATTAAGTCCAGAAGTCGCTTTGTTTGTTACTCTAGGTTTTGCTATTATGGGGTCCATGGTCGGACTGTTGATCTGCGGGATTGCCTGCCTTCCGTGGAAAGACACAAGATAACACAAGACGTTACTCCTAGTCGGTAAACTAGTCAGCTGCAGATTGAGCAAAACTTCAGCCGGAGTCTTCAAATGTTCTAGCAAATGTTATGATTGCTGACGTAGTCTGCGTTAGAATCTGTAGTATATAATTATTCGAAGAACCCTAGGAAGAACCTAGGGTAACGAAGAAGAAAGAACCTGCAATATTTTTAAAAGCCAAAACGGCAAGGCTTAGGCTCTAGCCTAGGCTGCGTAGCGCAGAACCATGCAATCAATCAATCAAACAGTAAAAGTCTAGGTAAAAGTTTTGACTAAACCTAGGACTAAACTTGATTTCACAGTCTTCACTAAAATGCTTTATCGACTAGTTTATCGATCATCTTAGTTTTGTATGTCATAAATTGATGGTGCGAATTAGTTGGAACATGTATATACAAACGAAGTTAATTTATTTTGCTATTTATTTTGCAGCACTGAACACTTCCAAGCTGCCGAACCAAGCATGCGTTAATTCGCATCTAGATTGACCCTCAATCGAAAAGATGACGTGGCATCTAGCGTGGCATATGTTTCAATAAACTTCGCTATAGCCGATGTGGCTCGAATCACCCACGATACCAACGACCGTGATGATCAACTCCACCGAACTGCTCAACAACATCGAGAATTAGACGTCCGGAAAGACGTTAAACTTGTCCCTTTCTCCCTCTCTTCCTTCATGTTTCCTCTTCTCTGGTCAACTAACTGATCAGGCCATCTCTGCATTTGAAACTTCGCCTGTATCAAGCGCTTTTGCTGTTACTGCCTCCCAGCTCAAGATAGTCGAATGACACCCGTCTGTAGTCTTACTGTCGGCCTCTCTTTGCCGCCTCTTGCGGCACTCTCCCTGCACCTTTCCTCTCTTCAGTCTCCTTGAAGACTCCTTCGATTGATTCTGCATGATCTTCCCATGCGTGCTTGTCTCAGTTTCTCTCCCTCCCTCCCTCCCGCTCCCTCCCCCCTTCTGCATTTATCTCATCGATCGACTCAATTCCCTCCTAGAATTCTCTCTCTCTCTCCTCGATCCTCCATGAAGGAAAGAATCAAAAGAAAAAAGAGGTGGCAGGCCGCTAGGAAGAAAAGAAAGAAAAATGCGGCTGGCAGAGATAACGTTTGGCCCCTCGACCTTACTGTCTCTCTCCAGCCAGCCTTGAGTCATGAACATCTACCAGAGAACCGACCAGTCGTTCGATGCGGTTCTGTCTCAAGTGATAAATGCTCATCGATCATCAATCTGCCTCAACCAGACAGTCAGTCAGTCTGTTGAGACAAGACAAGAAGGGAAGAAAGAAAGCGCGAGATCCTCCGTGATGAAGTCAGACAGACAGACAGACACACACACACACAGAGAGAGAGAGAGAGTCCTCGATCGTTGCATGACGACGACCTGCATGGCTGTTTCTTTCCTCTCCACACTTCGTTTCCTTTTTGTCTGCCCCTTTTTGTCTGCCTTTGGTACTTTTCCCTCCCTCTTGATTGCTCCTGTCAGTCCTCCCTCAGGACGGTCAGTAGGGTTTTGCTTTGTGTCTTTCTTTCTTGCTTTTTCATTTTTCTTTCCTTCTTTGAATTCTCGGACGGGAAGGAGGGAGGACAAAGATGAAAGAAGAAAACTCCTGTTGGAGTCATGTAATTGATTGATGCATAGAAAAAAGGAAGGAGGTGTCTGTCTGAAAAGGAAGGTCGATATTTCACCTATCGACCACTCGGGAGGGGCGCACTCTGAACAGATAGAAAGAAAGAAGGAAGCCGAGACAAAGCAGAAGGAGAAGGAAGAAGGCAGAAAGGCGCCTGCTAGAAGAGAGGTGGTGTGGCAGACATAAAAGAGAAGAAAAGAAGAGGACTACACAGCACTGTCTCCGCAAGACCCCGCCTCCCTCTTCATCCTGCATGGTGACCTGACGGAGAGAGCAGACAGAGCCCGCTGGACTTCTTTGCTGACACATTTGTTTTCTGTCTTCACAGAATTTTCATGAAAGGTACCCATCGTTCGATCGCACATGCAGACAGAACAGTCAACGGACACGACACGCCACTCATCGAGGTCTCACTCAAAGAAAGTAAATCGGTTTGTTCATTCCATGGGTCACGACACAGAGGTGCGACAGACAGGCAAACAACCTGTCTCTGCTTTTCGTCATTATTGCGTTTTCTTCTTCGCATGCATTACAGACACAATTATTTATTTACTCAAGGGTGGGGGTGAACCGTCCCTTGGGGTAGGGCTTGTTCATTGCATCAAGGATCTTGCGTCCTGCCTCCGTGACGTCCATCTCCTCGGGGATCTGCTCTCCCCCGAAATATTCCATCCAGACTGTCACAGGGAAGGTGAGACGGTCGATTGTCTCAGTCTTCACTTCCCACTTGATCTGCATGCAAACAGACATTGACCAGGAATGCGCATACGTGTCAATGATGGAGCTGGAAGGATGTATGAGGAGACAGATTCAAGAGGGGGGACACTACCGGACTGGCAGACAGGTGGAACATATGGGCCACGGGTCGTATAGAAGAGAAGCAAAGGAGACGGTGAAACAGTTCCGTGCCTTCGGACAGCCCATCCTTTCTGGTCTCTAAGCACAGAATCCCCTCTTCATTTCAACCGACACGCTATCCTTTTCTGTCTGTTCGTCCTCTGCCAGATATTGCCACCTCGAGAGCAGGAGCGCGGGCCAAAGGGGTAGAATGAACCAAAAAAATGCACGTGTGTGCACATGACCACTCTCACACACCACCGAACTGACCTCAGGCTCATCAGCATACAGGACGGAAGGAGACTGGACCTGCACAGCTCAGACACACATACCAGACAGATGAAGAGCTCAACATGGTCGACACCCACGTCTACACATGCAAGCACAGAAAGCAAGTTGACAACTAAAGGAAGCTAGAAGGAAGACTGACAGGTGCGCGGCGTGCCCGACTCAGCAGACCGGGGGTAAGGAATCCTGCAAACAGCACAGAGAAGGCAACGATTCGTACATGCGCTTGAGCAGAGACAGTCCTGGCGGGGTGAGACAGCCTGTCTGCTTACCCATACTGCGTGCATCAGCGCCGGAGACAAGTCCGACAGCGACGGCGACGATCCCGGAAAGAAGCTTCATGGTTAGTAGTGGCGTTTGAGCGGGTCTATTGAAGTTCGATCTTAAACACTCGTCGGCTCCTGGGTTGTTTGTCTTCCGAGGTTCGAAGGGAAACTAAGAGGGAAGCAGCCATTTTGGGAGCTGCATGGGCTGTGTGTTGCGCACAAAAGGATTCTCACGTGAGTTTGGCACCAGTGCATGCACCACAATTTTTCGTATGGCAGCCGGCGGTGCCAAAACTAATTTTCCCGGAACGGCGGCACAACGTGGGCCAGGAAGGTGGTGGGACCCTCGGCCCCGCGGCGCGTCAGACTTTCTCGGAGACGCCGTTTCTGCAGTATATAATCCTCTCCAGTTCGGTCAGCCAAATTTCAGTTAAGCTCTTCAGACTTCAGTTCTCATCTCCGTGTTTGAACTCGTTTCCAACCCACCGCTCTAGCTCTGCTGGCAATCAGGTCAAGAGGTCGTTCGGTAGACCCGGTGAATACAAAGCAGACGTGCCTGTACCATCGCGCCTGTCAGCTTCCAGACAGCTGCTTCTTCTGTCAGGCCCCAGTTCACAGCTTTGAGGCTGCACTTTTTCGATCTTTACTTTTTGGTGTATTCTTGAGAAAATGTGGAGTTCGGTTCTCCTTTGTTTCGGTGCGTTCACCGTTTTTTCGCGGTGTGCCGCCTTCCAGTTTTCTCATGTGCACCAAAGAGGAAGACCACTTTCACGAAGTGTCGCACCTAGAAGGCCATTTCGCCTGGTAGATCTGGACCTTCCCCTCTCTGCAGACAGCTTGACTGCGACGGTGCTGAGTGCAGAAGAGGGGCAAGAGGAACCGAAACCCAATCCCGCAGAAGACCCCAAGTTTCAGCAGATGGTCGGAAGGACAGAGATCACACGAGATACAGAACCGGATGAGTACTTCAAGACGGCATGGGATGAGAAATCGGATATCGATAAGTTGAAATCCCCTTTTGTCTGGGTGACCTTCGGCTTTCTTGCGTTCCCCTTTTTGATTGCTTTCTGGGCCTACTCAAGCGGGTACCTTGACAGCATCTCCAACACGCAGTCCTTCTAAAGAGAGAGAGGCCCTGCTCCGCCTTCCGTTTTGGGCCATCAGTCGAGAGGCAAGTGAAGGAGCAAAGAAGAATGGATGTACAGATGCATCAAAAGAGTTCTCTCTGCTTGTCTTCGTCGATCGACTCTTTGAATTCTGTCTGAACGTGTCGACCGATGATCTTCCCTTTGTTCTCTTTCTTTCTTACGCTTTCCTTCAGTCGTGTTCCATCTTTGGACGGGAGGGAGAGGAGCCTCTCCTCGTACCGCTCTTTTTCTTTTTTGTTTTTCTTTCCACCTTCGTCGAAAATGAGAAGAAAGATCGACGTCCTTCCGGCCTTCCTGCATGACTTAGCCACGCGACCAAATCTGCTTGTGCAATGAACACAGCGTTGGTCTCGTGTGGTTGACAATATCACTGTATCTCATCAGCCGGTCTGCCTCCCGTTTCTGTGTCCACCTGCCGTTGCTGGAATGCAAAGGAAGATTGCGAAGAAGAGAAAAGGTTGCAACGACTGGGGATTGATTGATCGATTGATTGAATGAAGGGAGAAGAAAAGATCGAATCTCCAGGAAGAGGCAGGCGCCGAGACTCACTTTGTTCTTGTGATCGGTCGAAGCTTCCCCCTCCAGGCCTCGACTGTCTTCGAACTGAAGACGATCTGGTCCTTTCGACGGCGGGATGCATGACACGACTCCTGGCTTGGGGGTTTGCTTCAGCAGTAGAAATAGTAGTAGTAGTAGTAGGCTGGTGGCCTGCCTGCATGTGCAGTAGGAAAGGGAGTCTGATGGCTGGCTTTTGTACTTGAGTCTGATGGCTGGCTTTTGTACTTTGAGGAATGAGGGGGGATTTAGTGGAGGGGGTGTTTTCCAATTCGATCGAGCGATTCGGGAAAGCGCAGAGAGAACAACCAAATTTTGCTTCTATCAAGAGATGGGGACGTGCTGTGAGATGAATTTGTTTAAATTTCGTTGTTTTAATTCTTTCGGTGGGTGGACCACGAGGTGCCAGTGGGCAGCTGATCTATTATGGCGCCTTTCTGTCTGACAGGAAAGAACAATCGAATGTCATGCAAGGGAGGCAAGACGCATGTAGGTTCAACTTTGGCGGTCGCTGGATCGGTGACAGTTTCAAATTCACTCCCCGTCAATCAGAGTCATTATCAGACCTAGCCTAAGACCGTTCTAGGGACCATAGTGGGACTCAGACCTAGCGTTACATTTTTTTTAACCATATCAACTCAATCATTCAATTGAATTTTTCAAAAAAGTTTTAAGAATATCTACCCTAATGAATTGGGAGTTGAATTGGGCGTCGAATTGGTAGTACTACCAATTTTTTACCGCCAGTAACTCCCAATTTTAAAAAATTGGTACCTAGTCTGGTAAAAGAAGTACATGGAGTTTGAAGCTAAAATTTTGTGTACGGGCTAGACAGGGGCTCACTAGTCTCTAGCCGTAGTCATTAGACTCTAATTTATTACTAGGAACAAATTCTATAAACACTTAGAGTCACCTAAAAATCAGGAGTTACCAATTTTTAAATAGGAATTTTTTAGGACCGCCGAAAAAAAAATTGGTAGTACCAAAAAAAAAAAGGGGGACTCAACTTAAAACTTTTGTTTTGTGTGTCATAGTGCATCGCTAACATAATACAAAACGGACAGTGGACAGCTCTACACAAGCTGCACATACCAGTACCGTAACGTGGCGAGGCCTTCAAGCCGCGCCACGGCATGCAAGTCGTATGTCAGGATTGCATGAAGCGTGCGCATGCCGAGCGACCTCGCGCATGCAATTAAGGGAATTGCAATTAAGTCATGCACATGCAGGCAGTCAATCATGAGTCAAGCTTTCGTATGTCAATGACAGTCTCTAGAAGCAGAACCCTTGTATGACAGACCTTATAAGTGTGTGTCTCTAAGCTACGTCTTAGCTGAGGCACCACACAACGTTAGGTGGTAGCAAAGCGGTTCGACCGCTCAGGGAGGGCAGAGTTCGAAGCAAGTCGTTTCACTGCATGCTCGAACCGCCTTGAACACAGTTGATCCTCGCACCAGGAACGTTCTTTCCGCGTGTGCAGAGACCCGGTTCTTTCGTCTGTTGAGTCACTTTTCTTTTTACAGCAACGTAGAATGCAACAAAACAGAGAGAGAGATACTCGAACACTTTTGGATGTCGTTCTTTTTGTTTTTGAAAGGTCAGAAAATTTTGGGGATGTCACTCTTCGGAAAGCCAGGGACGAATACGGCCAGATGGAGGCCAGCCTCAACGAGATCGCAGAGAAGCTCAGGGAATGGAGCCATTTGAAGCCCCAGAGTCCGTCGCCGTCAGAGAAGCACACAGTCGGAGAGAATGGGGAAGTGACGGAAGGAGGAGAGAAGAAAAAGAGAAAGACGAGACGAGGTAAGACATTCTCCGCGACTCAGTGGAGTCACCGCAATGCGCAGCCAGACAGAAAGGGGGGTGAAAAGGAATCTGGGGAGATGAAACAAGTGGGAGCTGAACGTTCATTCAGCGACCCAGTCGGGAAAGTGAGTGAGAGAAAGGGGAGACGAGTTTCTTCCACCCGCGCCGAGCAAGTGGGTGACTTTTCGGGAGATGCGCTGGTGTGTGCCCCTAGGTTACTGAGAGGAGAGAGAGGATTTGGGAGCAATGCGTTCCGTCTTATTCAGGTTTCCGATCAAGCGGAGTCCGATATGTGTCCGGTAGGGAAGATAACTGAAAATGCACGGGGCGGTGTGTTTGGAGGTCACAAGCTTGGGGAGTTCGGTCAGCCGACGAACTTCCAATCGCAGTACGACCAGTTGGATCCGCAAGGAAGTGCAGTTGTGGGGGGCGAAGGTGTGGGTGAAGAGATGATAGGAGGAGAGGGAGATGTTGAGGTGATGGAGGAGGGGGATGCATAGGAAGAGACGCCCCACACGATGTTTAATTTTGTAAGTCCGTCTCCATCAGACGAAGCAGTGCCAATGAGGCTTGGCTTGATCGAGCGGAGGCAAATTCCCCACAAGGTTGAAGCCGGGGCGCAATTCGGCCGCACAGGAAGTGACGGGCGGCAAGATGACTTTGCAGAGGGGTCAGACGTGGAAGCAGCACGCCAGACTGCCCTCAGGAGTCATGGAGACGGGGATGTTTTGGTGAAGACAGGCAGGGCAGAAAGAAAGAAACAGAAGCAGCAGGAGAAGAAAGAGAGACAAAGACAAGCAAAGCATGAAAGTGAGATGAATGCATTGAGGGAGGAGAAGTCTGCGTCAACAAACGCGCAGATGTCGAGGCAAACACGAAGGAGAGAAGAGAGAGAGAGGACAAAAGCGGAGGAAAAGGAGAAAACAAAAATGTCGGGGCGAATTCAGGACACAAGAAGCAAGGCAGAGCGAGAGAGAGATGAAGAGATAGCAGCGCGAGCCAGGGAGGGACCGAAGGTTCCATTCTATCATGTCCAGGGGGCAACTCCCTTTATCCCGCGCGTTGTACTACCTCCAGAAGAAGGAATGCAGGGGGGGAGGCTGTATATTCCACAAGCGCCTAAGCCTCCGTTGATGGAGATGAGAAGTCTGCACACCACGCAGACTAGCACGCAGACCTCTAACCGTCCTCGCTATTTGTCTACACAGGATGTGAGGGAGAGAATGGGGTACTGTTGATGCAAGATCCTAGGTAAGATCGGGGTACGTTGATGTCTGTGAGCACCTGTTTGTCAGTGAATGATTGAATGACTGAGGAGTGATGAAGGATGGTCGCGACTGTGTCCAAAGGGGCAGAGGAGAAAAAACAGCATGTATGAGATCAGCGCGGCATATTAGCTTATTTGTTTGCCTTGCTTATCTGTTTGCTGCAAACTTGTCTGTAAAGCGTGAACCGGAATTCTTTTCTCAGTCTGCTGTGGCGTGTGTCTGTATGACCGCGCGTGGACGCGGTCATCAAGGGGGGGGTGGCACGGTATGAATAAGGGTTGGCAGCTGTGATGCTTGATTCAGAACGAAAGTCAACTACCAATTGATAATGGGAAAGAGAAAGAAAGTCACAGGAAAGATTGAGAGCAAACTTAAGAAAAGAGAAAGTGAGGAAATGAAAAGAAGGAAGAGATACAACCCCTGATTTCTTTTGCAAATCCACAGTGGATGGAAGATGTTGATCTAATCAATGATCGACACGGCATAATTGCATCAGTCCTACAGAGTTGCATGGAGGAATCAATTTGGCAATGCGTCTTCTGTGTGAGCCAGCGTGGACGTGGCTTGAGGGGGGAAGTGGCACGTAACGTGGTGAGGCCTTCAAGCTGCGCCACGGCATGCAAGTCGTATGTCAGGATTGCATGAAGCGTGCACATGCCGAGCGACCTCGCGTATGCAATTAAGGGAATTGCAATTAAGTCATGCACATGCAGGCAGTCAATCATGAGTCAAGCTTTCGTATGTCAATGACAGTCTCAAGAAGCAGAACCCTTGTATGACAGACCTTGTAAGTGTGTGCCTCCAAGCTAAGTCTTAGCTGAGGCACCACACAACGTTAGGAATAGTACAGTAACTTTAGGGTCTAAGACCCCCTAAAGTTACCATATTTTAGTAACTTTGAGAGTTGCCGTAGAGTTACTAAAATATAGTAAAAAGGTTTTGCTATCATAGTAAAATTAGTGTGTACACGCTGGCAGTTTTTTTCAGTAGTGTGACACTGTTTTAAAATGTTTTCTCTGCTTCAGACATGCAGTAAAATGATTTAAAGCTGTCAGTTCAAGAAAATAGATATTAATGCAGAGAGGTTCAACTTCAGAAAGACGTCTCAGACAACAGTTGCTTGAAGCAGTATAGCTTTCTTCTCCTGCGAAGCAGCTAGGCTTCCTTCACGTCTACTCACTGAAGCAACTGGGCTTCCTACCTATTCTGTAGGGCCTGTACAAGGCGCCACCGCAAGGCTGGCGGGGCACTTATCTGCTTAATGGGCTGCTCGCACGGAGTATGGGCGCAGGATCGATGAACGCGTGCGTCTGTGCACTGATCAATACTTGCAGTGAAGCATGCGTTCTGTTTGAAGCCATTAAAAGGGCATGATGATGGACTTAATTAGCAGTATGACCATTGATTATCAAACCTTCTGTCTAGTGAACTCCCTCAAGACCGGTCTGTATGTTGAGCCTCTGCCATCTAGCCACCACACTGCTAAGAAGCCATTACAATAGATTAAGCCCCGTACATCATTAACAGATTGGTTAGCAGAGCTTCTGGTTACACGGGGAGGCAGTGTTTGTTGGCTTTCTGAAACTTTATTGTATTGACAAGAAGAGAAAACGGGCAGAGGTTTCTTACCACTGTGTACAAAGTCTGTACTGATTATAGTGCTGTGCTAGCTTGCCAGTGGAAAAGTCAGTGAGGGAGAAGAGATTCCGTCTCCTGTTTGTTGTTTATTCTTTATCGTCTGCTTTGGGTTCCTGCTGAAGATTTTTCTAGAGATGGAATCGCCTATGTCTTTCGTCCTCACCGCCTGCTCGGCCATGAAGAGAGGAGCCGGATGGGAATGGACTGGGGCGAGGAGAAGACCGGAAGAAGAATTTTTGAGGAGGGAGTGAGACGAAGACTGAAGGAGCTGATGGTCGTTTCTGGCTGTGATGGAGCACAAGGTGCCCATGCCCAATAAGTACCCCGTTGATGAAAGAATTTGTGGGAAGAGAAGTCTGGAGGGAAGACTTCAAGTTGTTTTTCTTGTCGCTCTCTGTTTGCTTTTGCATGGTGCCTCGGTGCGTGGGGAACTCCCTGTGTATGTATATAGTGACTGCAGGTGCAGTGATCTCCGAGTGGAGGGGGACGCTGGTACGCACGGCGGAACCTTCTGCAAGGGACCCTACTGCACTGTGCAGAGGGAGGAGGAAGACGGGGGATTGCTGGATTCTACGGAAAGCTTGGAGTGTGTCTGGGGTGGCTGTTTCAGTGTTGGAGGTGAGGCTTGTGAGGAAGAAGAAAGAGCGACAAGAGGGGATAGGTTCGCTAGCTGTATCTCAGAAACTTTATGTCGCCTTCTAAATAAACAGTAGTGCCATGGGGGCACGGCGACATACTCACAAGTCAGTGAATCTGTGGGGATTGAGTTTTGGAAAATTTGTTTTGGGAGGAGGAAGGATGGGGTGTGAGAAGGAAGGAGACTGTGTGTTGAGGTGGTTGTGGCTTTGGGTGGTTCGTTCTCTCACAGTGTCTCTCTGCATCCTGACTGTCTTGTTTCTCCAGATAGGAAGATATCATGGGGATTCAGGTGGTTGAGATGAAGCGAGAGAAAAGAAGAAAAGAAAAGAATGAAGTGAAGGTTGGAGGTGAGAGAGGAGATTGCCATACGAGAAGAACACAGGAAGAAAGGAAGAAGAAGCAATCATTAGAGAAGCAGAGAAGCAATTTTTGTGGGAAAATGAATGTGGGGATGAGGATGGTGATGATGGGTCTCGATTTATCTTTGTTTTCCCCTTTGCACTCTGATTCCATTCCTTCCGTCCACCTTCGTATTGCATTGGGGGTTGTATAAATTTTCTACTTCCCCAGAGTGTTCTGTCCTATCTGGGCTAGGGGGGGAAGAAAGAAGAAGTCGAGAGCTGTTGTCTGGATGCACGTTAGGGATCATGCGAGTGCTTTGTTTCTCTGGCTGTCTCTGCCTGTTGTCTTTACTTTCTCTCTGTGTGTCTGTCTGTCTGGGTGTTGGGGGGGAGAGTGAAAGGAAACGTAAGAAAGTAGATGAGTTCCAAAAGAGACGCGCAGATGACAGAAACAGAAGAGAGAGTACACCTGAAGAGAGAGGCGTAGGTCTTTTCACGATCTTTGTCACTCTGTGTCTGTTCTGTTCATCAGAGACAGATGGAGTGGAAAGGAACGGAGTGTCCATGGAACTCTCACTGTTTTGTTACGGTTGCTGTGCTACTCCCCTGAATCGTTTGATTGAGTCCTGCTCAAGGTTGAGTGTGACTGAGAGGTGTGTATAGAGAGCAAGTTGTAGTCTCTCCTGTGTGCAGAGACTGAGTGAGAACAGAAGAACACGTGGGACAATACATGTAAGAAGAGAGTGAAGAGCTGAGTGGGGAGAATAGCCAGCATCAGTGCAGAATAAGTGACCATGACACTAACGCAGCGAACGAGAAGAGTGCAGATCAGAGAGAGTCACTGAGAGTGTATTGATTCTGTTTAATCGCGTTCTCCGGTTCCGTGATGGTCTTGTTCAAAGAAAGGCGCACACCGTTTGCGGCTGCATTTATGCATGTGTAGTCGCAGTGTTTCAGAAATTCCTGCAGAGTTCACCCAGCAGGTTGGACATATTCTGCAGAGCATCGAGCAGAACATCACCACCTCACAGTAGGGGTAGCAGCAGACAGCGTTTGGAGAACGGAAGTGCGAACGAAGTGTGTCTGAAGGAGCACAGAGCTACATATTAATAAGCGGGCTACGTGTGAATTCGGCCTTAGCGCAGCGGAGGGCCCGAGGGGAGAAGACAAAACGGAGAGGTTTAGAGAAGGTAGCGTGTGCAGCACACTGAGTGTGTTGTCGGCTAGAGATGGGAGGCATTGCGGTCCTTTAGGACTGGAGGCCAGCATGTACCCTGAACAGTCGACTGGTAATTGAGCGCTTAGGGGCTCCAGCAGATGGCGTAAGAGGGTGTACTGAGCCAAACACTTACATTTTGGAGGTCGACTGCAGATGTGTATACAGATTCAAGCCTGTTGATTGGTATCGTGTAGTCACTTGATTTCTGTTTTTATTAGTTCGTTTGCTTTGAGAGCAGGCAGATGTAGGGTGAGATGGTGAGAGACGGTGAGAGAAAAGAAAGGAAATGTGAGCCGAGCGTGGACGTTGGCCTTAGTGAGCGGGCAGATATAGGGCCTGTACGAGGCGCCGCCGCAAGGCTGGCGGGGCACTTATCTGCTTGACGGGCTGCTCGCACGGAGTATGGGCGCAGGATCGATGAACGCGTGCGTCTGTGCACTGATCAATACTTGCAGTGAAGCATGCGTTCTGTTTGAAGCCATTGAAAGGGCATGATGATGGACTTAATTAGCAGTATGACCATTGATTATCAAACCTTCTGTCTAGTGAACTCCCTTAAGACCGGTCTGTATGTTGAGCCTCTGCCATCTAGCCACCACACTGCTAAGAAGCCATTACAATAGATTGAGCCCCGTTGTTCTGTACTGCTCTGATCCTATTTATCAGAAGGCAGCCAGAATCTAGAAGGATTTCTAAAAGACCTAGTCCTAGGCGGAGACAGGACGTAAGCTTTCTATAGCGCAAGAGTCTAACAGTGAAGGCTGTGTCCAATACTGTTTGCAGGTTGACAGGGTTGCTTTTCTGGTTGGTAACAGGTCTAGTCTACCGGCAATTATCGATAACCGGTAATGGCCTCAGTCTGCCTTCCTTTTACCAACAAAAAAATAATAAAAATTAGGGTCCCCAAAAAAAAATTTCGCCTGCGGCGCCAATCTTTAAAAACGTGTTTTTAAGTGTTTATTGGCATTTGAAAAGCCTATTCACAAAAAAAAAATAAATATTAAAAAAATATAAATTTTTAACTGCTTCACCCCTATAAGTGGCAAAAAGTTCTAACAGCTCTATGATAGCGTCTGTCCAGCAACTACTCTCTTTTTTGACTTTGCTTCATCTCTCACTATTCTGCTTCTCTGTATATCAGGCCTTGACCGTCGTTAGAGAGCGATCAAAGTAAGAGATGAAAAAAGCCTACTTCTTTCTGAAAAACGAGGAGATGGTAAACCTGCGGCTCTGTACTTGCGCAGCCCCTGCCCGGTTTGCTGAGGGGGGAGGAGCAAGAAGAACATTGCTTCTTCGAGCTCCCCCCGTGGTACGGCTGAGCAAAAAGAATGAAAGAGAGTCACTCTCCCTACCACAGGACCAAACAGCTTCCGTTCACACTGTCCCTTTCCTTATCTCTATTCGCCTATATGCACAGGCCCAAATTATCACCCAATCGACTTAATTCCATTCACACACTTGCCATCCCTATCTCCGTCCGCTTAATAATTATAATTATATACAAAGGTCCACTCTCCCTATCTCTATCTGCTCATACACAAACCCAATTGCCTTTCGTTCATATACTTGTCTTCCCTGTCTCTATAAACACTTAACCGCCTTTCGTTCACATACTCGCTTTCCTTATTTACTTATGATTCTTTCATGTTTGCTTGCTTGCAGATGGCAAATCTCCACCCCCCTGGGTCTCCGGAGTCAGAGGCCCTTCGAGGCCTCAGATATCAGCTTTTAGCGGCGGGTCTTTCTTTGGAGGCTGGAGCACTGGATTGGGGGGACCGCCCAAACTTTAAGGCGGACTCTTTCCGTTGTTAGAATCGTGTAGGTGCATTTGTCTGGGCTAGCTGTGGTCATTGCGGCCAGCGGTTCTCTGTCTTTGGACGCCAAGTGCAAGATGGGACCCATCGCTTCGACCTGCATCATCTTCAAGCACACTGGCTGCATAGCTGTCCCTATAGATAACGTATTGACTTTTTGAATTAACCTTAAATCTAGCCTTAAGTGATTGATTGATTGACCTATAACCTAGGACTTAGGTTATTGAAAAGTGTTAGTGACTGTTAGAATTCTGCTAAGTGTTTGCCGACTGCTAGCAAACTTTGCCAGTAATTACCGGTTACCGGTAATGAAGCTTGTCTACCGCCAAAAAAATTGGCAACCCTGCAGGTTGATTTTCTCGAAGGGAATTGTTTTCTAAAAAGTGTAAAACTGTCGATCTAATCTTGTTTGAAGTGTCACTTGGATTTCTGATCTTGTTTTGCTGATTGAAAGACTTTGTGTTGCTCATTGAGTCTTCCAGAAAGTCTTTTACACATGCGACAGTCCATCTTTGGTGTGATGCAGGCCGCAGTTGGCTGGCTCGGCCTTGGCTCGGCATGATTTTATCTCGGCATGACTCGAAAGACTTCTGAGTCGAAAGACTAGGTCTTAAAGGACTTTAGCTCGGCTTTGCTCATGGTATAAGTCTTTTAGCTCGGCCTTTCTCACTGCATAAATGCCATACTAGTCCTGACTAAAGCTTTATATGGCTTGATCAGGTGTCTCAGTATTACTTGGTCGGGTATTATTCTAAGTCTAGGCCTTTTAGTACTTAGAGTCTATTCTTAGTCTAGACCTTCTAGTACTTAGGCCTATTTATTTCTGTTTTTAAAGTTTGGGGTTCCACTACTATATAACACATGCCCCCTTTTAAAGTTTGGGGTTCTACGCGTCACCACGTGTTCTGTACTGCTCTGACCCTATTTATCAGAAGGCAGCCAGAATCTAGAAGGATCTCTAAGAGACCTAGTCCTAGGTGGAGACAGAATGTAAGCTTTCTATAGCGCAAGAGTCTAACACTGAAGGCTGTGTCCAATACTGTTTGCAGGTTGGTTTTCTCGAAGGGAATTGTTTTTCAAAAAGTGCAGAATTGTCGATCTAATCTTGTTTGAAGTGTTACTTGGATTTCAGATCTTGTTTTGCTG
>JAHBMJ010002750.1:0-36241 GCA_018398765.1 Chromera velia
AAAGATCCCCCAAAACCCTTTACTTTTTTTTTTTTTTTTCTGTATCAGTCACACAACTGTTGTTCAAGTGTTGTACAAGTGTTGTTTGTGTGTTGCACAACTGTTGCTAAGTGTTATTCAGGGTTGAAAAGTAAAAAAAAAAGAAAAAAAAAAAGATCTCCTCAAATCGCTTACTTTTTTTTCTTTTTTTTTTCTCTAGCCGGCGCCTAGGTTTAATTCCCACTGATATTAATTTCGTATGGATTTCCTTACAATTTCTCTAGCAATTTCTATGTTTTTCTGTATGGTGACTACTACGGTCTGTGACCTCAATCGTTTGAAACTTCTAGTCTCAGCTTAAAAACACTTTCACCATTCAAGTGTTTAGCCCTAGGTTTAGCCACAATTTGAAGGAATGATTCTAGCTAGGATTCTAGGAATGATTCTACATATTTTTATGCTTCAAACCAGATTTTCTACTAATTCCTCCAAGAATTTTAAATTAGTTTTTTATTATAGTACGCTGCAAACCACGTTTTTTTATTTTAATTTATTTAATTAAGAATTAAGAACATGCATTAAAAAAGCGTTCCCACCCTTATTCATTTATTCATTCATTCTTTCATCAGTTCGTTCATGATGTTGTAGAGCCCTTCCCTAAGGAAGAACTTCTTTTTTGAGAGAGTGCCGAGCCTTCAGATCCTCGCGAAGTGTTCCGATGACCTGAGGACTCAATCACTTCCCCATTCCCCACCCGAATTGAAAGAGGACTTCCGTCATCACTGTCCTTCTCCACCCGCTCCCACACACGCGCACCCGACGACGCTCTGTCGATGAACGTTTTATCTCTATCGGAATGTCCCCCCCCTGCGCCTGCCGCCCTCGAATGAAGAGACGCAGGAATCTTCTGATGATGATGATGACTACGGGGGTCTAAAGGGGGGTCTGCTCCCGAGTCCCTTCCCATTGGAAGTTTCTGCCCTCCTACCCCGTTGGTCGAGTTCGGTGAGAGAATGCCTGACGCAGACGTACCCCCTCTCTCCTTGTCTCTCTCTCGTGCGCCCAGAAGATGCCGTCGGTCTGCGTCGTTCTCTCTCTCCCTATCCAGCTGCCCTGTGCCCGACCGCTGGACCAGAGACATCTTGTCATCTGAGGGCAGTCCGTGGCTGTCTCTGTCCACCCCGAAGTGGTCCAATTCCTCGGTAGTCCCCGAGACGGCATGATGAGGAGTGGACCTCCCGAGAGGAGACGCTTGTGCGAAGTAGGAGGGGGAAAACCCCCCACCGTGGACGTACTGAGAAGGTGGGAGAGAGGGCTCTGGACGGACCCTTGCGGGATTCAAGTGTGTGTGTGAGTGTGCATGATGTGTGTGCGTCCCGTTGATGCCCCCCTCCTCCATCTTACCCACGGGTGTGTACTCTGAATTGATGCTGCCTGATGGGAGTGGGACGGGCCGCGGTGCTGCAGAGAAAAGAGGAAAAGGGAGAGGTCACGGAAAAGCGACAAGAAAAAAACCCTGTCGTTCTCTTTCACTGTGCAAGAGTACAAAAAACAACATCTGACGGGAGGTCACAGGGATTGGAGAAAGAAACCTAGCCTGAAGTGGACAGAGGGAGAGGACTAAAGAGCAAGCTTGACAGTCACACAAAATTCAGCCAGGAATTGTCTGCAGTGCCTAGACCCTCTATCCACACCCACCTGTCAGCGCAGGATCGTTGAGGGGCACAAGCGAAGGCACAAGCTGCAAACCAGGGAAGCAGAAGCACGAGAGAGAAGAAAAGACGTGAATGCTGCAGACGAGAAAGCATTTGGTGTGCCTGCTGCTTTCCTTTTCTTCCTGGGTTGTTGTGGCGGCCGATGGATAAGCGCTCTTCTGTTCTTCGCTGGGATAGAGAAACACTTGCAGAACATTCAATCCGACTACTCTGTCGTCGCTCTCTACGGAACTCCCCCCTGGCTGTTCTATGTCACAATGTCACTGTCGTCCTTTGTGTCTCTCTAATATTTGAAGTTTGTCAGTCAAGAGAAACGGTCACCCCTTCACAAGCACCTCACTCACCTTCAAGAGAAAGGGCGTGACGAACAGCGAGAGGGCGGCAGTCCCAATCAGCAGGAGGTAGACCCTTCGGGAGATCATACCCAAAGCCATGCCCTTGGCAGCAAGGACGAACGCAAACTCACCGATGTGCTGAGAAAGGAAGACAAACACAGGGGGGACAGATTCAGTGAAGCAAAAACAACCGTCTGACTTAATTCCAAAAAGAAGCAGCACAAGGGGCATGAAAGAGAGGCAGAGAAAGGGAAAGAGACGGAGTGGAGCAAACTACATAATGACCACCAATCGGTGTTTTGCCTCTCTTCTGCTATCCATTCGTCTTGCTTTCCTTTTCAGACCGACCGAGAGCATGAGAGCAACCCGAACTGCAAGCCGAGTGCTGTACCCTGAGGCCTTCACTACAGGAGCCAGGACGAAGAACTTGCAGAGGGTCATGGAGGCAATCACAGCGAGTACAGCCGGGAGGTTGTCGTACAGGAGGAGAGGGTCGATCACCAAGCCGATGCACATGAAGAAGATGGAAGACAAAAAGTCACGTACGGGGGCCACAAGAGCATCACACAGCTCAACCTGCAAGAGAACGTGTGGAGCAAAGAATAGGTAAGAATAAGCAGAAGAAAAATTCTTTTGAAAGCCATCTGAATTTCGAAAATTCGGGACACAAGACTGCGAGATCGTCGAATAATACGCGGAATGAAGGGAAGAGACAGGGAGAAGAAATGCTGTGTATTTTGAAAATGACATGCAGCACAAGAGAGACGACACTCTCATTCGATTGGAAGGAAAACTGAAAGTTTCTGTCGATTTTCCTTGCACGCCCTTCCTCCTTTCTGTCGCTCTATGGCGTACCTGAGTGTGTGGCAGCTGTGTAAGGGTCATGCCGGCAACAAATGCGCCCATCTCTTTCGACAGTCCGAGCGCTGCATTTTCTCACGAGCGCACAGAATCCGACAGGGGAGCAGAGGAAGGGGAGAACTGAATGAGAAGACGGGTGGACAAGAGAAAGAGAGCTACAGCGAGGGGACATTCGGACAACCAAACGTTGCGAATCGCAACTTCTAATCAGAAACTTTAAAAAAGAAAACACAGGAAGAGCCGGCACGGCTCCTACAGAAAAATGGGAAGCATCGACGAGCTGAGAGACACGAGCGAAAGGAAACACTGTGACACTTTTTCCAGCGAAATGAACAGCAAACACAAATTTGTTCTGGTGGATACCAGACAGCCAAGCGAGCAGAGGACAGCAGAGAAGAGATCCTATCCATTGCACCGACCGACCCACCGTCAGTCATTACTGCAAAGATGAGCGCATACCCCACGGCAACTGCAAAAAATAACACGGAAAACAAGTGAACGGCATAGGAGACCGGCTCGTTTGTATGCAATGTCTCTTGTTCAAGAAGTTTTGATTCACAAGTTCGCCCACACACGAACAAAGAGAGCACTCTTGAGAGAATCGTCATTCTTCAATCAGAGGCCCCAAACAACACAAAACAGACAGTTCCTATCCCCCTCCCACCCACCGACTGACTGAGCAGCACAACTTCCTTATTCGATCCTGCGTGATGAAGCACCCTTCTCAGCCCAGGCCGCACAGCGTGGATCGTCAGCAAAAAGACGACTGCAAGAGAGAAGAGAGAAGGCAAAGAGGTGGTCTTTTCAATAGAAAGTGTTTCATCATCATCAACGCCGGCACCGAAGACTAAAGGAAGAAAAAGACGAAAGAACAAACAATAATTGACTGGGATAAACCAACAAACAAACAAACAAACAAATAGCGTGTTGAGGCGCTCTCGAGACCAGAATTTCAATATTTCAGACACAACAATGCCGACTGTGCCTTGCTGCTGACCTATGCAGTAGATGGCGAGAGAGAAAAACGGCCAGAGGACTTTTCCCACAGTCGTCAGAAGGGAGTCCGAGGAGACGCCGTTACCCGATACAGCAGGGAGGACTGCCAGAAGAAGACCCAGCACAACGTCCTGCAGAGGAAGTCCAAAATGAAGAGTTGACACACGACTGGGACCCTCTGTTTCTTTCTGCCTCTACCATCATGGGGCAGTTGAGAAAAAACGAAGCGAGCCACCCCATCGGTCAAAGAGAGTCCCCCCACACTCTCACAGAAGCCAGAGGTCTCGAAAAAACAAAAATACATTCGATTCACAAAACATTCACTCAGATGCATGCAAGAAGACAGAGAAAAGAGCGGCCAGTGGTGAGAGGGACACACACAGAGACACATATACCGGCGGGAAGGTGGTGGGGGAGGCCAGAAAGAGGGACGAAGAGACAGCTTTCAGACGGGTGTATTAATAACAAACAAACGGCAAGAGAACACAAACCTGCATGACCAGAATTCCGATTGTGATTTGCCCCTCGAGAGTCTGCATACATGACGTGAGACGTTCACGGAACAGGCACACTATTTGTAGCGACACCATCAGAAAGGGCGATGATGAGTCATAGGAGACAATCACTCACCGACACAACCAGAAAGAGATAGACAGAAGAGACCAATCAGCGTCGACGCACAGATTAGATTGCGCGGGAGATATGCGTCAGCGAAATCCCACCGAGAGACCAATACTGGGGGAGCAAAAAGAGGGGCATACCGAGCGTTTCAAAGGAAATGCCTTCTCTCCTCTCGTGAGTGTTCAAGTACAGGCACGGAAATGCGTGAGCGAGAGCGTCTCTCTCTCTGCGGAAGCTTGCAGCCACCCAGATGCGCGCTCAGGTATGTGTGGAATCAAAGCGAACGTATCCATTCACATCACCAGTGCCTCTCGGACTGACATCCAGTGTTTTCTTCTGCACGAAGTCTTTCAGGCAAATCGTTGTGGAGGACATCGACATGAAAGCGCCAATAAAGAGACCTGCAGGGGAGGAAAGATGATGATGATATGGAAGGGAGATGGTCTTTATTTCTTTCTTTGAAGGCATTCACGCTGAGTGTTTGAGGGTCACCTGACCTTGGGGAAGCAAATTAACTACCATGAATCAGAGAGAGCATATCAGCGGAATCAAGTGCGAAGCGACGAGGATAACAGAGAGCATACCCTTTCATGTCTGGGGAAAGCAAAGGAGAAGAGTTGCAATTGGACAGACCAAGAAGGCGATGGGCGGACCTAGAAACCAAAGAAAGGAAACGCAAAGGGTCGAAGAGAAAAATAAAGCGCAAGACAGAACGAAAAAAGAAGAACAAGTGGACAAAAGGACAAAAAAAAGAAACCCCTCGAACTTCACATACCTTCTGACACGTCTGTGCCCATCACCAACGACACCGTCACCCCGATCCCTACAAAGCACAGCAGAGACACGAAGGCCCCCATGAACGCCGCTGTCTTCACTGCAGCAACCTTTACGGGGTGGAACTCGAGACCTGCAACAAGACAGTCGTATGAAGAATGGCAGAAATCGACGTGTTTTGAAATAAATACAGACTAGACAGGTGCAACTCGCAGGCAAGGCAGAAATAGCGGGGCTTTCTCCGCGCAGTCTCTCGTGCTCACTTTACAGCCCACCAACGGAAGGAGACCAATTACAAATTGCTTTGGAGGAAAAATCAAAATGTAGGCCCTCTGCAGAATAAGTTCCAACCCACCGAGTCCGAACAGAAGGAGCACCACCCCGATTTCCCCCAAAGTGGCCATCTGGACGATGTGGTTCACCCTGTCGAGACAGTGGGGGCCCACCACGATGCCCCCAATGAGGAAACCCAAAATGACGGGCTGACCACAGACCTCTGCAACCGACACGGAGAAGGTGAATAAATATTATGAATTCGATAGCAACACACATGTAGTCCATTCGATTGACCAGGCATCTCACCCCGGACCTCTGGGGGAAAAAGTTGCCAAAACAACAGAAAACGGCTTGGGCACCAAGTCTCCGCATTTGAATGTCGAAAGCGTTCTCTCTCTCTCTCTCTCTCTCTGTGTGTGTGTGTGTGTGTGAGAGAGAGAGAGAGAGAGAGAGAGAGAGAGCGAGGGAGGGAGGGAGGGATTGGCTCACCACAAATCAGCGAAAAGACGGCCGCGATAGAGACCTGCATACAGGACAATCAGAAATTGATTTTTTTCATTCTTTAACGTTTCTCGCTCCTGCTCTTCCTGTCTCATTCACAGAAAATGCACGTTTCCATGAAAAACCGACGAACGCATCGCTCTTTGTCTCAGACAGGCACTTCAAGCTGATCGTCTGACCGAATGATTGATTCAAACACACAAAAGAAATCGAATGCGTGTTCATACAACGCGCGAGAGCCGATGCCTCTTGCATCAGTCTATTCACTCAGTAACGCTCAACTGACCATCCACACCAGGTCCAAAATTTCGCGTTCATGCTGCAAAGAAAGAGGGAGCGGCAGTTGAGGGAGGAGAGACAGACATATGCGCATGCCTTCGTCGATCACTGGTCAAAAGGGCTCACTGTGTGAATTTGAAATAATGACAGCACATGCCGGAACCGGTTTCACCTAGGCACATCTCCCCGAACCCGAAACCCAAAAATCCCTTTGCAGGATGAGAATTTTTCTCTGTCTCTGTCCCGACATACCTCTATCTCTCCCTCTGTATGCGTGTGTGTGCATGGAGAGAGAAAAACTGTCGAAAAGAGCTTTGGCGACAAAATGTCTGCCCAAAAAGAGAGAGCAAAAGATGCAACAAAATCTTTCTTGCCACTCTTCACTGGCTGACTGACTGACTGACTCCTTTCAGGTCCAGGACGCTCTTCGGCCTGGAGAGGATGTATTCGTTTCCCTGAGGACAGAGAGAGTGGGAGACGAATTAGAAGAGTCTCCAGGTGGATAGAGTGACACGTGGAGCAAGAAAGAGATACAGGAGCAGGTATTCTGTCTGGAGAGGAGGCATACAATCATTCTTTCTCTGAGAGATGGCAGGGCCGCGGGGGGGGGGGAAACAAGCAGTGCAGTCATTCAGAGAAAGGCAAAACGGCAGTGAGAGCAACAGATTTGGAAAGTTCCTTCCCTTCGACGCCCGCCCTTTGTGTTCCTTTCCGTCTTTTGTCTTGTTTCTCTGTCTCTCCTCTCTCTCTCTCTCTCTCTCTCTCTCTCTCCTCTCTCTCTCTGTGTGTGTGTGTGTGTGTGTGTGTGTGTGTGTCCTTTTTTGCAGGTTTTTCTACCGTTTTTGTTTCTTCTCCTGTTTCTTTCTGACCTGACTATCCACCATGTGAATATCATAGGAGTCTTTTTTCTTTGGGGACTTCGGTTGTGGGTGGGCAGGCCGGTCACCTGGTTTGCCCCCTCCTCCCTGGCTGTCTGTGCCCTTCTCAGGGTCTGTATTGGAGGGTTCGGAGTCCGCTGTGTCGTCAATCACCTTCACGGTCTGCTCCTCTCCAGCTTGGGGCTGAAGGAAGGAAACGCATGACGGCGTGCGTCACTCAAGAAACATAAGTGAGTAGAAACAGACTCACCTCTGAAAACAGTCTGCTCGGTAGAAACGATCGCAAAGGGCACAGACGGTCCCTTCCTTCTGTCCAGGTTCAAGCTGAAAAGGCAAAAGAAAGCAACTTCGAAGACACGGAAAAACAAAATCACTGTTACATGTCGCACAGAATAAGTTTTCAACAGCAGAGGCGATTTGCGTCCAAATGAAGAGAACCATGGAGTGACAAAAAGAACAAGCACAGAAACACTCACCGTTGTCTTTACCTCCTCGTCCCTTTCCTTGACATGTGCCACGTCACCGAATAAGCTCTTCTCCTCTGAATGTCACACCACAGAGAGAGAGAGGGGGGGGGGCGAAGGAGCCAATGAAGAAAGGATGGCTATGCAAACGAAGGCAGAGGGCAATGGATGCTGAAGAGCATGGCGGAACGCTGGGACGGCAAAAAGTGAGGCGGAAGGAAGTGAAGTGTTCAGCAAGCTAGCGAGCTTCAAAGAAAGAAGAGCAACTTCTTGCAGAAAGTTGTGTGACCCCAAAACCTCACCTTTAAAGACAAACTTCTTCTCTGTCGTCTGACGATGAAATTGCTGGTCGTTGAACGAAATTGAAATCACAGCTTCTGCATGAGAGCGACACAACAGACAGTCAGACAGAATGGATGAATGGAGTAGAGGGAGAAGCAAACATTCAATACCCTTCAGTGCCGACCATAAAAACGTCCTTTCTTTTTGTTCCTCGACGCGCACCACATTGCTTTTTGCGAAATCGACAAATTCTGCCAAGATAGAAAATTCTCTAACAAAAGAAGAGACAAATTCCTTCGGGAACTCAAGCTTCTCAAGCTTCACACAGACACACAGACACACAGACACACACACACACACACACAGAGAGAGAGAGAGAGAGAGAGAGAGGCACGCACACGCACGCACGCACACACACACACACACACACACACACACACACACACACACACACACAGAGAGAGAGAGAGAGAGAGAGAGAGAGAGATAGGCACGCACACACACACACACACGTGCACACAGAGATACGCACGCACACGCACACACACACACACACACACACAGAGAGAGAGAGAGAGATACGCACGCACACACACACACACGTGCACACAGAGATACGCACACACACACACACACACACACACACACACACACACACAGAGAGAGAGAGAGAGAGAGGTTCTCCGATGATACTTCCATTTTTGTTCGTGCATTCATATTCTTTGTCTCGTTCCCTCTCCAAATACATCTGTTCCCTTCCCGTGCATGCCCTCACCTTCCTGTACTTTCCACACAGGCGACTCACAAACGATAGACGCTGCCTGCATGCAAAGCCATGCATCAAGAAGGAGAACTAAAGAAAGAAAAGAGAACTGAAAGTGGCGGACCATCATCAATAGATGGTGAGATGCTGTCTGGCATCGGATTCGATTGGATTGCCTGGATGTCAAGGAAAGGGCGCCTGGGTGGATGGGAGTGGAAGGAAAAGTCGGGGCCGGCGCTGAAAGCTTGGGGCTTTCTGTACAGAGTGAGAGTTTGCCTGCTTTGCTCACTTTCTCTCGCTAACACCCCCTTCTTTCTTAATCTTTGCATGTGGCGGGCCGGAAAAGTGTTTGTAAGGGATCGCTTCTCTAGCTATTTTCCAAGGCATTTCTTTCTGTATCTCCAGCATTGCCTAGGGGCACCTGCGTTCTGGAGAAGAAAACCCGAAAAGAGAAGAAAAATCATAGTTGCAGTACGAATTCTTTTTCTTTGAAAAAAGCAAATCGACCGACCCCGTTCTCTGGTGGCCACATCTCGAATCTTCCTGCAGGGAGGGAGGCAGAAAGTGGAGAGATACAGAGAGAAGAAAGGTGGCCAAGCAAGAAGCCAAGAGAGCACGCCCCCCCTAAAGGGAATGTACGAAATAGAGGGTCAGCCGCTCGTTCATTTACCCATCCGCTCATCCACTCTGTCACCCATCCAGTCGATTGTCCATCCATCCCGCCACACGACTGACTGACCTGCGACTGTTTGGTTCTTCGAGGCAGCTTCAAATCGGACCTTTGGGGTAGTGAGGAGAGAGGGAGGACATGAGGGGAGGGAGCGAGGGGAAGAGGGGAGGCGCACAGGGATGTCAGAGCATTTGCTTTTTATGCAGAGTGGAAAGAGAGGTCCCTCGAATTGTGGGACATGAACCGAAAATTTCAGGGAGAACGGGAGAAACGGAGAGTGCAGTGGCCGTACTGGAAAAGAAAGAAAAACTTCGAGTGAGAAGAAGCATTTCTTGTGTTGGTTGACGCGGCAGGTCTAACGAAAGGGCGCTTTGAATAAAAACGTAAAAAACTATTTCCGGGACAGAATACCACCGCTAATTTGCTGGCAGGCCTACTTTGATGCTTTCTGAAGGGATCAGATTCGGGCCCATCAAGCGTATCTGCGTCCCTCCTGCGTGAGCAAATTGATGGAGGAGGAGATTCTAGGAACAGCTGTGGTGTCAGCACACCACTTTGCCTTGCAAACACAATCTGCCATGTTGAGGCCCCGCCAATCATCATGTGGATTGGACGAAAAATCTTTCGCACAGGATGGAAGGAAGAGAGGACGGAGACAAACGTCTTCCCGTCGACTGTTTTCGAAAGTTTGACGGCCTCCTCGTGGCTTCTTTCGAAACAGAGAAACAAAACCGACGGATCGAAGGCTGGCGCATCGGACCAATGGCACGATTAGAAAGAAGGCGAAAAACAGATGAAACCTTCCTCTCACCCGAGAGAAATGCTTCTTCTGGCTGGAAGCTCTGAACGTGAGGGACTCTGTACACTTTGAAAAAAAGGGCGTTCTCCGTCGACATGTCCACAAAGTCGCTCTGGGTCTGGACAGACACAAACGCGCCCTGGTCCGTCAGGTTCGCCGGCATGTGGAACACCAGTTGGCTCGGCGTTCTGCACATGCATGCACAGAAACATGCACATGTATAGATACACACAAGCACACACGCACACACACACACACACAGAGAGAGAGAGAGAGAGAGAGAGAGAGGCAGAGAGCGATGCAGGGACATGCACGAGTCAGTACTCTCCCGTACAAGCGGAAGGAAAGGGCAGAAGGCTCCCCCCTCCTCCAAGAAGTTGAAGGCCTCATGCAGCAACTCTCTCCCAAGATCCGGAAAGGAACCCCAAATCCTGCACAGGTCCCTCAGCATTTCTTCTCAGGTCAATCTACCCGCATGCATTGTATGCGAATTTGCAGCTACTAGCAACGGTGAAGAACATTTTTTCGCACACTTCGACCACGTGGGTCTGCTGACCTCTTTTCAGCCTGGTGGACGGTGTACTTGCCCTCTATGTTGTCCACATGGACGAAAACAGGAGTGGAGAGGACTTGACCGGAAGAAGGCTCACCCCCGCCGGTCCCAAACCCAAAACCCTCGATAGTCACCACAGTTCCCTGCAAAAAAACAAACAAACAAACAAACAAATGGTCTTGAATGTGTTTCTTCATCTTGGTGTTGTCGCTGTTGTGCCGTGCACTTCAAATCTCTGCCATTCATCGCAAAGGGGGCCCCTCAATGATTCCATACTTCGGCAAATCACAGCACTCGCCCTTTAGCTCCCCCACACACGCACAAAATCCACCGCACACACAGAACCAACACACAGCTTCCCTCCGTCCTCCCCACAATACCTTCCAGGGGTTTGGAGTGGAGGCTCTATCGCGGAGACGGCGAACTGTGCAGCTCCGAGGCTTCATATACGGAGTTCGCAGAAGTGATTAAGCGAGGGTACAAGGCTGCCATCCCTTCGGACACAAAGGCACACGGAATAGTGGCAAGTAGACGGGCTTGCTGCGACGCATCTCCGTCTCTGTATGTGCATCTCTCATAAGCATACGTATGCACTGACTGACCCCAGAGTCGGGACCCTTGTTAGGAATGAGTCGGTTGAGCTGAATTGTTGGGCCTTGGAGGGGGTCTTCAGCGCCCCCCTCTGCCCTTCCGTCCGGGCTGGGGGTGGCCAGAATGTCCTGGCCGGACACTCTGAAGGGGAAGAGCAGAGAGAAAAGGAAACCTCCGAAGAAAACGAAGGAGACCATACGGCTTTTTGACAAGGATCTTCTCGTGAAGACCCTGTTTTCTTTCGACGAGGGGTGGGGCAAGTTGTGCGGCTCTTCCAAGGAGGGGGAGGTTGCATGAAGCGAAGACGAGGGGGATCCGCTGCAAAACTCCATCCTGCAGAGGAGGACGAACCAACGAGAGACTTTTCTGTGTGGCTCCTTGGGTATTATGCTTCATTGCCCTCCTGGCACGATCGAATTTGTTGCACACAGAATTTTCAGACGACGCACCTGCATCCTGAAAACTCTGTTTCCGCTTTCTCGATGCTCTCTCTGTTTCTGTACATGTTGTACACTCAACGCAGAGATAACTTCGAGCAGGATGTGTCATGGATGTGTCACTGTCTGTACGCGGGTGTGCTGCGCATCCTTGCACATCTGACATTTAATCGTCGATTTAATTTTCAACCACTTTCAACCCACGTCGATCGTTGCACGTACGCAACACGATGATCTGTTGCAGCTATAGGGCCACACGTGTCGTGATTCAATTTAAAGCATGATCGGTCTTTCCGGGGCCAGATCCATGCATACTGCATGAAATTCCACGCGCATTACGCGCGTTCTTCATTTTTTTACCTACACGCGGTTATATACGCCAGATATAGAAAAAGAAATTAACTTTTCGCACGGAATGCGCGCTGCATGTTCCGGATGATTGTGGTCCATGCATGAATTATAAAGCGAAAAGAAGTTTTTCCTTCGTGTTTTTGTGACTTTGAAAAGCTTTTGTGCCAGGACACGCGAGATGTATAAATTCATTTGATTAATATAATTTAAATTTTCAAATCGATCGATCGAATTAAAATTAACGCGTGCATGCACGTATCGATACGTACGTTTATATACCACAAACTCGATCAGGGAAGAAGCAGACTGTCGATCGAAGAGGGGAAAGAGAGCCACACAGCCAGCTGTGCCCTCCCACCAAAGGAAAGAAACGAACGACAACTCAAACAGCTTACAGAACCGCATCAAGTCCTGACGTCAAGGAGGAGTCTGACTGTGTATCGCTTGGTGACCTGGCATCTCTCGATCGCTCCATCACAAACTTCAGTCACCCAGCCGCTCCACAGTCAAACAAGACATCCAAATCCAAGATGGCTCTCTCCAAGGTCACCGCTGCCGTTGTCGCTTTCGCTGTCGTTGCCAATGGTGAGGAGTGTTTGCGCCAATCTTCAGTTTTTCGGTCGAGTTCAAAAATCTTCACGCAGGTTTTCCTCTCTTGTACATCTGTATCGGTGTCGATCTCTTGTTTCTATTCATTTCTCCGCTATAGGGAGGCTTGCATCCATTTTGCATGCATCGGTTGCAGTATTTTGTCCCTTGCAGAGCCTCCTGACCCCCAACTATGTTGTGCACCTGTCTTTCCTCAAAGTTTCCGCCTGTTTGATCTGTGCCTGCAGGAGCAGCCCCAGTCGCCTACACAGCACCTGCCCGTGTTGTCTCTGTGACCCCTTTGCCCGCATCGGCGGTCGCCGCCATGCAGAACGCGGTGCCGCTCGCCAGGCCTGCAGTCGCAATGCACCACACGGCCTTTGTGGGCACTACTGCTTCCCGTCAGTTTAAACTTGGAAGGCGACCGTCCAAGATCATGAACATTTATATACAGGCTGAAGGATATTTAGCTCGGCATTACATGTGGAGTTGAAATATCGATCTGCGCACATGAGTAGGTAGGGAGGGTACGCATGAAGAAAAGAGGAGAATGTCAGATGAGAAAGTTGATTCAAAGTCAGGTGTCTGAGGAGATCAGAGGAACGTGGTAGAAAACGACAAGGATGGCCATTTTGTATTTTTCGGCACTTCATACATAGAGAGGTGCATACGCAAGCCTCTGAACAGTCAGACTCGTCTCAGGGTCCGCCTCTTCTCTCCTCTTTTCGCATTGGTTGGCTGTTTTGTGACCTTACCCTCCTTTCAGCATGCCCTGCGTGGGACAAGACAGTATGGGGTCCTGTCTCTGTATCCATCCCATTTTTCTGCTTGAGCTTTGATTTTAATTATGCAACATGCATGTATGATCGTGTGATTGCAGAGGGCGACAAGGACATGTGGGGCCCTGACACAGACGCCATCGACCAGAAAGAAGTCAACCCCGTTGGTCAGTCTGTCTCTCCGCCTGTCTGTTTCTGTGTCAGCTGGATTCGGTTGCCTGTCTTTCCTTCTGTATCTGCACGTCTAGGTCTCTTCTGAGCTTGCATCGGGCGCAAAGGTGGTTCTTCTCTCTTGTATTGTCTGATTCCCTTCGGCTTCTACGTCGTTTTCCTTGGTTTTTTTGTTCCTTCCCAAATTCTCTGTACTTCGCTTCGCGATTACCACTCAAGACACAGATTCCTTCTTTGTTTGTCCACCCACCATTGGACCTTCCTGTCTATCTGTCTCTCTCTCTCTGTTTTGTCTTTGTTCTTTCTTTCTTTCTTTTTCTCTGTTGTGTACATGAAGAAAAGAAGGGCGAAGAAGAAACATACAGTCTGTTTCTCTCTCTCTGTCTGCCTGCGTGTATGCCTGCAGAGAGCGCCTCCTCCACCTCCATGCTCGGAGATGAAGAGCTGGCCACCGAGGCCGTCCGCCTGATGCCCGGAGGTGTCCTCTCGTCCCCCGGCCAGATGCAGCACTTCGCAGATGACGTGCTGGGAGCTAACACGATGTCGCAGTCCGCTTCTCTCGATGACGGTCCGTTCGCTTAATTCGTCTGAATCTGTCAATCAATCAATTAATCTGTCTGTGTGCCTCTCTCGTTCAACCTCTGTCTGTATCTCTTTCGATGTCTCCCCTTTTTCTTTTTCCTGCTATCGCCCAACTCTATTCACAGAATTCGTATTTGATCTTCGCGGGCGCGCTTTTCTGCCGTTTCCCTTGTCCATCTGCCTGCATATCCCTCTTCCTTCACTTCTCCTCTGCGTAGCCCAAAGTTCGGTAGTGATTGACAATCGAACTCTTCTATTCGTTCCATCTTCCTTCCTTCCTTCCTCCCTCCCTTCCTTCCTCCCTTCCTTCCTTCCTTCCTTCCTTCTTTCCTTCCTTCCTTCCTTCCTTCCTTCCTTTCTTCCTTCCTTCCTTCCTTCCTTTCTTTCGTTCGTTCGTTCTTCCTTCCTTCCTTCCTTCCTTCCTTCCTTTCTTCCTTCCTTCCTTCCTTCCTTCCTTTCTTCCTTCCTTCCTTCCTTCCTTCCTTCTGCTTCCATGCAGACTCTGTCGGAGGAGCCAAGCACAAGGCGACCACCATCGAGAACCGGCCCGAGCCCACCAGCGCCTCCACCATGGGGGATCCCTTCGAGGCCAGATTCTCGGGTCAGCAGGTGGTTGTCTTGGACATTCTGTCTTCATGGGTGTCAGTGTATCCATCCATCCATCCTCGTGTCCATCTACCTATCTGTCGATCACTTCATCCATCCATCCATCCATCCATTGCACGTCTCTGTGAGAAATACACGGGCGTGGCAAGACTTCCTTCTCACAAGCGTCTTCCTGATTGTCGCTTCCTTCTCACAAGCGTCTTCTAGGAGGGAGTCTTATGTCTCTTTGTCCCTCCCTCCTGCAGGCTACCCTGTGAAAGCGACAGGCACTTGGAACGGCTTCTCGGGACTCCAGAGCGCCGCCAAGCCCGCGAACACGAAGCCCCCCAGCTTCCTCCAGGTGCTCGGAGACGCTCCCAACGGTTCGTGATGCGATCGGTAGGCGTGCTTTCATAACACCTCCATCGCCCTGACTCCTCGCTTGAGCTCTTTTCGCGTTTCTACCGCACCCATGACGTCTGAATCTCTTTCTTTCGCCCTCTTCCCTTCTGTTTGTTCTCTCTCTTCATTCGGCATGACACTCTTTGTCTGCTGTCTCTTTGTGCCTGTCTAGATCGATCACTTGATTTTGCTGCTTCTTCTCTCAAACGCCGGCCAAGGATCTGGGATGACGACTCAATCAACATCATCACACTCCCTCCCTGTCGCCCCCCCTCTCTCCTATCTTGCCGCTGCCCCCCCTACTTGCTTTGCAGGCAACCTCAGAGGTCAGTAGAAAAGGGGGACAGGCAGACACAGATAGACAGACAGACAGACAGACAGACAGACAGATGGATGGATAAACAGGCAGACAGAGCTAGACAGGGAAACAAATGAAAAGATACAATGAGACAAGAATAGAGAGAGACTCGCAAGGAGGGAGTATACTTCACATGAAACGAAACAAAGAGAAGAGCGGAAAAAAGTCACTCACTGCACTCGCTACTTATTGATTTACCATGGTTACCTCGGGTTGATCGATCGGGAATGCGATTCGACAGAAGGAAGGAAGAACCATGCAGACTGAAAGAAAGAAAGATGATTAATATGTCTTCTGCATGAATTCAATGTTTTTCTTTTTTCGTCCGATCAATTCATCTGAAAAAGAAACATGATGAGAAGCGGTTGCTCTACTTTAGTCTATTGTTCCTGCATGCATTTGGATTCTTCTTTGTCGTTTTCTTTTGCAGGCTCCAAGTAAAATGGAGACCGCCTTAAAAAGAAGGACTAATACAGTCAGTCAGTGAGTCAATTGGTGTTTCAATGACTTGCTCTTCTGTCCTGTTTTCCGCTGTTCTCTTTTCTCTGTCCTTCCGTTCCTCTCCCTTCGCCTTGGAATGAAATGTGATTGAGATGGACAGTATGAATCGAAATGCTAATTCTCGTCTTTCCTACAGTTACTGTCTTCCGCCCCCCCACATGCTCTTTTAGAAGAAAGAAAGGTGCTCTTTTACCGCATATGCGCATGCTCTTTGCGCTTTGAATGAATCTCATTGCCTCGATCTTCATAAGCCTTGTCTCACTAATCACTTCATTGCTTCATTCAAACAACTAAAAAGACGGATAGTGTTTGTGGACTCTGTTCTTTTCTTCACTTTCCTTTTCCTTCTGTTGGCATCTGCAGTCGACAATCGTGGACTTCATCCCTTGAACCATTTGTGAGAAAAACGAGACGGAGCGACAATCAGGCACAGGTGAAAGAAAAAGCGACTTCACCTCCCGTCTGCTTGACCTTCTGTTGTCAGTTGACGACCCCGAGAGATCACAAACGAGACCGACAGAAGAAACAGAAAAGGAAGGCTCTCGCGATCAAAAGCAGACAAAACAAAACGAGAAGACAAGTCACAGAAAAGAAAAGAAGACAGTCTGCACTGTCAAAAAGGTTCATGTGAAACTGAGAAGGAAAGAGAGGACTCGATCCACGCTCTGACACCAAATGTTGGAGCGCCGTGCATGGGCACTCACCTCTATCCAGGCACCAAGCAGCTTGAGGGTGCATACTAAAAAGGCGGACTAATGTTTCACTGACAAAATACCCGTGTGATGCCTTTTTGAGATCCAGGTTGTGGCAACGCAGACGGCAGAACTTTCAAGCCAGCTCTTGCGCAAGTCACGTTCGTGATTAATCGTCATTTGGTTATTGAATGCAAAAATTTTACATAAACATTTATAACTAGACTACTATTTGTGTAAATTTATGTAAATTTAACAATTTTTAGAAGCAGTGTGACCAGTGTTTGATCAAACAATAATGTAATTATATGTTATTGTGGCTAATTTTTATTTTTCCGTCATAAAAAATTTCGGAATCAAAATTTACTATAAATAAAGTTTTGAAAAGTTTTTCAATCAATCAGCATGCATGCCTAGATACATGCATGTAAAAAATCTTAGTTATATTTCAAAATTTTCGGTTGTCTATATCTATGTGAGGAGACAGTAGACAAAGTTTGAATGAATTTTCAAAATTATTGAGAGACAATGAGAGTTGTTGACTATACTAGGTTGTTAATACGGACATCTCTCTTATCATTATCATCATCATACGCCATCGTTGTCTGCCTAGACTAGTAGCCTAGCCTTCGAGGCTTCCAACGTTGGGGAAGAAACAAGCTCGGCAGCCCTCCCCTAGAGGAGAAAGCACACGCAAAAATACGATAAATGACCCCCAGTGGCTTAAAAGGGGCTTGTCCTGAACTATGAGAAAAGGTTGGCTTTAAACGCTGGTCTGTAAGATTAAAAGGTGACCGGGGGGAGCCAAGCTACCCGCCTTCTTCTATCCCATCTCTCTCCTTTTCTCTTTTTCTTTATTCTCTTTGCTTTTCCCTGACCGGTGTTCAAATACTGGGAAACTCACGCCATCATAGCCGTCCTGAAGTGCTCCATGGCGGGTGTATACGTGTGACTTGCCGTCGGACTCTTGGCCCAGGTGGAAAACCCCCATCGAGTCATGCCCCCAGATTTTCGCCGTCTCCTCTGATTTTCTTCTTCTACATAGCACCGCCTTTTCAAAAACTGACTGCGGCCATGAGCGCGGCTTGTCTGGTCGGCATTGAAGGAAGGGGGAAACCTGGAAGGCTGGCATCTACCCCCAGGCGTATGAAGTCATGGGCACCGCGCCGTGTTTGCCATGGTTCTGGATCTGAGTAGAATAGCCTGAGAGAGCCCAGCTCGCAGGCGTCTCCTCAGTCAGTTGAAACTCTAAGATCATTGTAGGTGTTGTGCTTCCTCTGCTTCCTCTGTGGTTGTCCTCTTGGAGCACCGCTGCTTGTTCCGGAGTGAGGGGACACCTGGCGACTCCGGGAGCCTCAACTGCGTCAAGAGACTAGGGAAACAAGAAGTTCACAAAGCCGTCGGCGACTGTTGCAGAAGAAGCTCATAGTGTTAGGAGCTGGTAGCCTTCTGCGGCCATGTGGGGCTGCCTGCTTATTTGTCTCTCTAGCTAGACATCTCTTCAAGTGACTTTAGTGTTGATTCCTAGTAGTGTTGCGTTAACTTACTGTAAAACTTACTTCTATACTTCTTACATATAGTAAGGCCAGTATAGAATCTACTATACATTAAAAGGTAAGTAAAAAGGCTAGTAAAAAGACTTTCAAGAGCTACAGTAAAAAGCTAGGTAAAAAGCTTATAGCAGAAAGTATACTAGAAACTAAAACAATTCATAAATTTAAAAACTATTTAAAATTCGATCAAACATATATATCATATACAGAGTATACCCTGAACAAAAAATAAAAAATCAAATAATAAAATTGCTTGCAAAGCGTGGCAATTCCACCCATAGTTCCACCCACAGCTGCAAATTGCCTGGAATTAATGCGTGCTTCAAGTCGTGTTCCGATTCTGAAGAGCCTGCTGAGCACAAGCTGCACAACCACCAGGAGAACAATCATGTGTCAGTTGAATACCAAGTTTACAAACGAGCGGCTGTGACCGCCGGTCCCCCTTCTCTTTGTTTTGCCCCTGGGCCTCCTCCCGGGTGTGCCCAGTCCCGATCCACCTCTACGCTATCAAAGTTTGCCCCCTCACCCTCACCCCGGTCCTCATCGACGATTCGGAGCTCGGGAACCGGATTGGGATGATAGAAGCTTGCTGCATGCGCCTCGTAAAGAGCCTTCAGGGCACTGACGTACTTGGCGTGTGCAGCCTTCAACTGCTCGGGAGAGGGACCCTCAGGCACGTGCGGAACCTCAACGGGCTCACCAACAACGGTGAGAATCGGCGTTCGCCTCGGCAACCCCCTGGATCCCATAACAATCGGCACAGAGTACCCGTAAATGCTCAGCAACTTCTCCTGTAGAGCACGAAGGCGACTTCCAGGAGGATTCGGCAGCAGCTGTGTAAACGTGTCTGTTTCTCCAAATGAGAAAACAGGAATCAGAGACGCACCACTTTCCATCGCTATTCTCACAAACCCAAAACGAGATGACAATGTCAGGTCATTTGTTCCAGGACGCGCATCAAGAGCCTCCCGTGCACCCCCCACCACAACCACGACAGAGGTGCCCCCCTTCAAAAGCCGACTCACAGAACTTCGACTGCAGTCGACAAAACCGAGGGATAAAAGCCAATCTCTCCAAAATGGGATCCGAAAATTTTCACTCAGAGTGAGGACTCGGTAATCAATACCCGGAAGCGCCCCCCCCTCAAGCATGAAGTGTGCCCAGACCCCTATACCCATCACACCGTGAGGGTGACACGCGACCACGAACCGCCTTGTGCTGTCCAAAGGACCGTTGAATGCCTTTACAAGGGTGCATGGAAAGAACTTTCGGAACCAGGTCATCATTGCCTGACTACGTAGCCACTGCACCGGTCTACCTCCGTTCGCAGGTGTGCTCCTGTCAAGAAACAGCCATCCGAGGTAGGCAAGGAGCGCCACCCTCCCAGAAGGCACCCCACGGACTCTGAGGAGCCGAAACTTTCGTGAGACGGGAGACCACGCAAGCAGAACGGTGAAGATCAAGGCAGCAAGAGGAAACCATGTGACAATGGCGACAACGCCAGACGCAAGAAGGGTACTCAGAGCGCGCCACGGCCTCTTCTCACTCAGTTCCTTGCCCGTCACTTTATCTTCTGCCCCTGTTCCCGCCATATCCAGCTCTTTCTGATTGCGAGGATTGACAGACTGACAGGGGTTCTGCACTCTTAACTTCGTTTTACGAAACGTTTGACTGCTGATTCGACTGCACGCACGAGGATCAGCTTTCGCAAGGGTGACTGAAGAGTCGGTGCTTGGTGGCCGCTCATGTCCAATCTGTGCGGTTGGAGCTTATATATACACTTTGTAGGTGACTTCTTTGGCATGGACTCACACAATCTCACACATACTCACACAGGGTGCGGATATTACGTCACTTGACCTATCTTGACCTCGGAGGGCAGCTCGTCAGAGGCCCCAGGAGTTTCCAAGAATATTTTACATCCCTTTTTAATCCGAGCTGGCCTCGATCGATCGCGATCGCGATCGCGATCGCGCGATCGATCGTGCTTCAATGTTCAGATCGTTCGTTGCAGAGTGTTTGAGGCTCTCACCCATCAAAGTTGAGTGTGCTCGCGTCTCAGAAGCGATACGTGCCGACGCACGCCGAAAAAGAAGGTCAGTCGATCTTCAATGCGGAGTGCCAGTACTTAATTGCAGACAGCAGACGACTGCTCTGACATGCACTGTCATGCAGTGCATGCATGTCGATAGTATGAGTATATATAAGCAACCACTCGTCCCGCAGTGCAATGAAGTGCATATCCAGTGTGAGTGCACTGAACCTGGCAAATTTCTGCCTGAGGACGTCAACAGAGATGAATAATCGAAAGGGCAACCAGAGCAGACTGGCGTGTATGCCGTCTACGTGTCTCAACTGGCAGCCTGAAGGCCAGTAGACAGTGATCGGCTAGAGTATTGCGCCTTTGTATTTGATTATGGACCCACCAACACGGCAAGAGGGGCAGGAGATGAACTTCTTGTCAACGGATTCAGAGCGGAGAGAAGGGAGAGACAAATGGACTCTCCGTCTCCCCTTTGTGACGATTCGCGACTCTGGGTTAACGTTCGGAAAACACGTGTCCGTGGGTTTGGACTGCTTTGCGGGACCAGTGGGCCAGCGAACGTTTCTTGGCATTGACTGTGAGCGGAATGGGGGCATTCACTGTGGTGCATACAGTTATGCCTTGTTTTCCAGTGGTTGGGTGTCTGTGGAGACACATGAGGGTGAGTCCCTGGTGCACGCGGTGTGCAGACAGGTGGAGGCATTGTTGGAAGCCCATGTGGAGCATGCAGAAAGAGACAGGGGGGAGGAGAAAGAGAAAGGAACCCCGGGGGCAGTTGTGGAGTCAGTCAAAGAAGTCTTGAGATCACTTGTAGAAGAAGACGGAAAAGATGGAGCAGGGCTAAGGGTTCTGTTACCAGAGATTGCAGACGAGGCGAATACGTGGAGATTCGCTGAGTTCCGTTTGGAGCCTTTTGTGGGAGTAGGAGGTTGTTTTGGGTTTGCATGGGGAATGAAGGATGATGAGGGGTATAAGGTTGTGGGGGGTGATTTGATGTTCAATGGCCTCTCCACCTTGGCGGTCTATTTGGGTCACAAGGTTCTGCCCCGGAGTGCAAAGTTGCGACTCTGGCTGCCTCACATGATTGTGGAGGCGAAGATCTTTCAGCAGAAGCCCGAGAAGCCTCTGCAGTCTGAGAGTACACACAGAGCGGGGGGATCTGAAGAAAGGGAGAAAGAGGCGGAGACACAAATACCCAAGTCTTCAAGAGACTGTCAGACGCAAGTCAGCAGGAGGGAGGGGCGACGGAGACACCGACAGTATAAAGGCAAGAAGATTTCCTCTCGCGTGGTCCCTCCCCCCCGTCTCCGCAGTCCGCCTCAGTCTGGACACTCTGAGCGCCTCCGGGGTGGTCTCGCGAAATGGGGCATTCGCACTCCGACAGGAACAGAAAGATCAGGCCTGCACCTGACATCGTATGAGGAAGAGATGTTTAGCGGAAAGGGGAGAGGGAGTGGGGGAGATTTATCATCAAGGTGCATGGAGAGAGGCGCCGCCGTGGGGAAGACAGACAGACACTGGGAAGCTGCCTCAAAGATTCTCAACAAAGACAACCTTCCCTTTCTTTCCTTGCCCCTCCAGAAGCTTTCTCCTGAACACCCGAGGGGAGAATCCGGAGCCACAGAGAGGCTGTCTCCTTCCCTTCCTTCACTTCCTCTTTCTCCTTCTGGACTTTCAAAAGATCTCAGAACCCTCCAAGAGTCCCTGCCCCCCTCAATCCTGCAGACCGCACGAAGCAGAGAGAACGCGCGGTCGTTCTCGACCTTTCTTTTCGGGCCCCCACAACAGAAAGGGGTCGCCACAAAGTGTCAAGACAGAGAAGAACTCCCGTCAGATCCAGACGAAAGACTGACTGGACCTCTCCACCCCTCTACCGTCTCCCTTCCATCGTCTGTCCATGAACGCAAGCACCTCCCAACGGAAAAGAAAATGCAGCCACAAAATCCTGATATTGAGGTTCCAGACGGCACGGCAGCCCCGGCATGCGCAGATGCCCTTGGTGCCTCAGATTCCACAGCTGCCTCTGTTTGTGCAGGTCTAGGTGCCAGGAAGTCCAATGCTTGCTAGAATTCCCATTAGACCGGCCCATTGGCAAGGCTGGTTGCAAATCTAAGAAATCTTTGTAAATGAAAAAGGGTAAACGTTCTGATGCGCCTAGGCGCTTTCCTTGGAAGCCGCACGTCAGACATTCGGCATAGGGGCGGGAGGCCAATCCTCCAGACATTAATCCTTATCGTAATCCTAAGGTTTATAAATTGAATACGCCGGTTTGGACTCATAAGCTAGACTCATAACTTAAGTCCTAGCTTAAGTCATACTAAGCCTTAAATTATCTTAAATTCAACTAATGTCAGGCTACTAAATAGTAATAAGAACTAGGATCAATTATTGGACTTATAGCTTTACAGTATAGCTTGAATGCTTATATACAGACTGCATGCCCTTTGTTATTGGGACACGATAGCTAGCAGGTTAAGTGTCACCTCATCATCATTATTCTCATCATAACAAAATTTGTTAAAATCATTCAAGTTAGTGGTTAAAATCCAATAAAATTTGCTAAAATCCTATAGCTAAAATCCCAGAAGATGTTATAGTTACCTGCAGTCACAGTGCAGTGCAGGGAATATAGTCATACAGTTTTTTAAAAAAATAATTACTATTTTTAATGACGTAGTTACGTACGTTGTAGTACGAGCGGCTTGTAGTATACGGCACATATGTCAGACCGCTTTGCTATGCAGGTCTGTACCCTTAGATATCCTCCAGTCTGTGCTAATTGTTTGTGTGCTTCTATCATGATGTGCATACTGCTAAGGTGCGCCTAGTTGTACGCTCATACAGCTTCAAAAACAAGTTTATATACATAATGGCGTTAGCTGCAATGTAGAAATAGAAGAACAATCTGAATAGTTACAGTAAAATTAGTTACAAAAAAAGGTAACTTCGCGTTTTTTTGAAATGAGTCTATATAATTTACGTTAAAAACATAACTTTAAGATTTGAAGGCCTATATCCCCCCCCACGCGGCCTTCATTGCGCGTACGTCGATTATGTTATATGCACGTATATGTGTATGGATGCACGCCGCGGTCAAGCTCCTGGCTAACAGCCACTCCATCCCTTCTTTTTTGGGCCAGGGAATCTTAGCTTGAGAGGGGGGCCTGGAAGAGCTCTACCTCCATACAAAGATCCCGGGCCTTCCTCCATGCAGAACCAGGAATAGGAAGGGGGGGACGAGCTGCCAGTGCCTACCACAGTGGGCCATCAAGAGGGGGGGAAGAAGGAAACAAAGGGGGTGGGGGACTTCAAAACAGCCTGACAGGAAGGGGAAGGATAGATTGATCAAGACTATTACATCAGTCTGGGGATCTATTGAATCAGATCGACAACAACACTTGAAAACGCCCAGTATCATTGCTACCACACAACTAGCCACACAACTTCAGTAAATGTTTAAGCTTCGAAGGAATCGAACCAGCCCTCAATTCTATAGCAAGAACGATTGATTAGGCTCTGTTAAACTTAAACATTATATATAAACAACGATTGCTGCATTAAATCTGTGTTTCTAAATTTGTTATAAATCAGTTTACAATCAGTTGATACAACTTTGTAGTTAATGCTTAATTGTTGTTCATGCAGGTGCTTTCATACCTACCTAAGGATAACAGTTACTTTACATAAATTACGCCCTTAACCGTAACATTTATATTTCCGAGTCAGCTTATATTACGCATAATATAAAACGTAACATGGCCCTTCGGGCTATGTATATGTAACAAAGTTATATTAGTTACGGCTAGTGACCATGTTTGATTTAATTTGATTTGATTTAAGGTAGGGCTTAAGCTCAAATCAAATATCCAGTCAGAGAGGATCTAGTGTTTAAAGACCTATTAAATACGATCAAATATTTGATCAATATGACTTTTAACCTCAAATATGAAGGTCTGAAAAAATTTTTGTAAGTACCGATCCGTCACGCATGCTGATTCAAATGAAAAAACCTAAATCTTGATGGTTTGCTCTAAAAAAAAAATGCAGTTCCAGAAAGGCAAGGGAAAAGGCAACGGGAGGGCTGCTGACAGTGCTGGAGGGGGGGCCGCTCCTGCAGGGCCCGGCGGGAGGACCAATTTGAAACCAAAGGAGGCGGGCGCAGACGTAAATGCTGAGAAGGCTGGGGGGAAACTTCCCCCTCCTGAGAAAGTCATCACTCCGGGTGAGGAAGGCTACCGACCTCTCTATATTCACCTCCAACACAAGGGGCTTGTTGTCGGCCCTGGCGCGGCACAGAGGGTAGCCGAACTTACCAACTCTGGATGCTTAGCTGCACAGAAACAGGACGGTTCCAACACCAACAGCAATAGCAAACGTGTGCACGGTTCTCTGTCTCACCCCGTTGTCATCTCTCTGCAACCGAATAGAAGCCCAGGAGCACCCACTCCTGGAAAGCCGAAAAGCCAGAGAAAAAGCTCTCAGCAGCTCCCACCACCGATCGATTCGATTTACATTGAAGAAAGTGATCACGAAGAAGAGGAAAAGGAAGTGCCATAAAGCTGAGTGATTGCCACCTCAATTTTGGTACGTGCTCTAACTTTATCGTATCAACAAAAAGTTATGTGCAATTTTAAATATATTAATTTTACGTTCTTAATCTCTATTAGTACTAGAGTGAGTCTCAGTGACTAGTGTATATACACTGCCACACAGGCATATTTTTTTTATGGAACTGATAATTTATAATTTTATATATATTTTTTTAAATTTTTGAAGCACACATCAGAAATGTTCTAATAACTATTGTCATAAACTGATAATTTATAATTTTATATATATTTTTTTAAATTTTTGAAGCACACATCAGAAATGTTCTAATAACTATTGTCATGAGAAAAATGATCAGAGTGACAGTAAGTCAGTGACTCAGTGAGGAACCCTAAGAGGTTAACCCCAAATCTTACCTCAAATATCAAGTATTTGAGGTTGAAGCTCAAATTAAATCAAATCAAATCAAATCAAATATAATCAAATCAAACATGGTCACTAGTTATGGCTAACACCACTATGTAAGTTCATATCAGCCTCAAAACATGTTAAAATTAAGGTTTAGGCGTCGGCTAAACAAATTTAGAAGAGATCTTTTATTTTTTTTCTTTCTTTTTTAGTTTTCTACTAGCTCCAAACAACACTTAACAACAGTTGTGCAACACATGAATAACACCTGTGCAACACTTGAACAACAGTTGACAGTTGTTTCACTGAAAAAAAAAAGAAAGTAAAGGGTTTTAGAGGATTTTTTTTTTTTTTAAGCCGGCGCCTAGATTAAGGTTCACTCCGAGCTAGACTCCGAGTCTTTTAATTAGATTTGAACCTTCAAAGTTTTTAAGTGAAATGACTTTTATGGTCCTTTTCTCAGCCTTTTTTCGCTTTTGAGTCTAGTTATCCGCTCTAGTATCAGCTCTAGCTATATAGAGCCCTAGACTTCAGCTAGGACTTCAACTTTCTAAATTAAAATTCAAGAAACGAACTTTAAGGAAGGAAATCATTGAAGGTTCAATGAGTGGGGGAACAAGCCAGGAACTTGAAGCCAGCGAGAAAGAAAGTATTAAAGGAAGAAAGGAAAGAAGTTCAAAGAACGATCGAAGGAGGGAACGAAATTCAACGAATGAAGAAAGGAGGGAATCCAGGAGGGAATGGATGAAAGGAGTGACAAAGAAGGGGGGGAAGGAAGCAAACCAGCATTGAAGAAAGGACAAGAGAAAGCAGGAAACGAGGACAGGAGGAAAGAAATGAATGAATGATTAAGAGTGGTATACCGACGGACCGGAAGGAAGCAAGGATGGATGGGCGGAAACAAAGAAGGAAGGAGGGATAGACAGAGCGAGCGAGGGGAGGGAGGAAGGAAGGAAGGAAGGAAGGAAGGAAGGAAGGAAGGAAGGAAGGAAAAAAGGAAGGAAAGGAGGGAACGGCAGGAAGGGACGAGGAGGGATGCAAGGGTAAAGTGAAAGAAAGATATTGAGAGAGAAAACGGTTCTCGCATTCGCGCACAACCGAAGGAAAGACAGAGGAAGGAAAAAGGAAAGTAGAACTTAGAGCAAGGAAGACCTCATAAAGTATGAATAAATATGCTACGTGGCGCTCCTTTCGAGAATTCCTGAATGAAACGAAGTCAGCTCCATCCAAATTTTACCGATGAAATTCCACTGAGAGAGACATCAATGAAGGATCTCCTTCCATGCAGTGAAGGACGCGAAAAGAGGGACGGATTCGCTAACGCTCTCTCTCTCTCACACACACAGTCTTTTACACAAATTTGTACACACACACCCGTGCTAGCAGTCAATCTGCACCCCTCCCTCCCCCCCTTCTCACATCCTCACATTTCACTTCGAGTCGGCTACAGCAGAGAGGAAAATTCGTTGTGTGTCACATCATGAATGCCTTCGATCAAGGAGCCGTGAATGAAACCACATGCATGCTGCTACCATAAATTCCGTTGTGTCTTCATTGAAACCACATGAATGAGATGGAGTTGCTGACACCGACATGCAGCATTTACAAAACCTTGCCCCCCTTCCCGCCCCCATCGTTGCAACATTTTCCATCCCCCCCTCATTCATTCCTTTCCTTTCTTCTCTCCTTCCTAATTGTTCTCTCTCTACTCATCATCATCGTCATCATCGGGAATGTCCACGACCTCGGGGACCCCATTCCCCTCATACCCCTCATCATTCTCATCCTCATCGAACCCGTCATCATCCTCCGAATCATACTCACCACCTCCACCCTCCCCCCCGTCCTCTCCATCACTGTCCTCTCCGTCATCCTCTCCATCCACATCATCCTCGTCCATGTCCTCTGTCAGAAGCCCTCTGAGATTTTCGAGGACTTTCAGCCACAAAGAATCCCCACCACTTCCATTCTTTTCCAACACCTCCCACACCATCTCGGCAGCTGCCATAGCGCAAACCTGAGTGACGAACCCAACATACAGGTCTTCCTCTTTCATATTCCACGCTGCCATCCATTTCCGTCCCTCTGCATGCTCCTGTTCCTCGTCTTGGTCGGGTGAGGTCTCGAAAGGCATGTTCATTTCATCGTCAAACAGAATGCGCTTGTACTCACCGCTACCCAAAAACGCAAGGTCAAAGGTACCGCTACAGAATCCTTCCTCCTCATACCCACACGTGATTTTCCATTTGTATTCCTGGCCCGTTACCGACCAACACACCTCCACTGTGTCCTCGAGTCCCCCGTTTTCCTCCGTCCTGCTGATGAACTCTTTCGCGCTCAAAACTTTGACGTCGCGAATCATCTTTCTGATCAAACTGGCAGGAACTCGAAAGAAAAAGCTGTGCAGCTTTTGCACAAGATCATTCTCCTTCGGGTCCCCCCCGTCTCCCGTGAGCGCCTCACGCTCCAAAACGTTAATCAGGCGACGGAGCTTCAGGGCAGCATCGGGCAGATGCTCTGTGGGAACGACCTTGGCGAGGTTGTCTACATCCTCAGTAAGAAGGTCTTGAAGTTTCTCGAAAGACCTCTTCATGCTTACTCAAAGGGAAGAGCAAGGACAGAGATGGTATTTTTTTCTTTGAAAAGGCCGGGCAGGAAGTTGTTGACAGAAAGATTGCAGCGAGAGGTCGAGAGAAAGAGGGGAGAATCAACACAGAAAAACACGGGAGACAGAGACGGCGCCAGAAAGTACAGTCTGCATTTTGGTGTACTCCTGCAGACCTTGGAAATCACACTCACTTCTGATGAGAGGTGGACAGCTCTTTTCAAATGACACAACGGGCTCACAGTCATCAATGTACGACTTCTTAGTATACGAGGTGCCATGAGCTCTGACAGCAAAAATCAACGACCTGAAGGAATGAAATGGAATGATATGGAATGAAGGCATATGAAGGCCATGCATTGAAGGTCATTTTTCGATTTTTTTTTTTCGGCCACAATTTAATTTCGCGCATCCCTTTTCTATGCCGTTCGCACGTGGCGCGTGCTCGGTCCGAGTCACTTGGGGGGCTCTTTTTTTTTGGCGACGGGCGTCGAGCGCACTGCATGAGTTTTTCAGAAGGAGAATTGTCTTGAACGGCAACTTTGTCTGCATGTGTGTAACAGACTTCTCACCGCGGTTTCCTCCATCCGGTTGCTTCAGAGCTAAGGTGCAGTGTGCGCGCACACTGCAGCGGCCCCTTTTTCTATTAGTTGGTGCGTTGGTGCGTTGAGGAGGTGTCAATTCTTGTGTACGGATGGTGGTGCTGAATCTTCCCTCTCCAGCTGCCCGTCTACGCCGATCCGTACGACACCTTTACGACACCTGTGACTTTCAGAGCTCTCGCGAGGAAGCTTTAGAGAATTCAGAGGAGAGAAATTCTGTCCAGATTTTTCTCAAATCTTCGAAAAAAATCCTGGTTTCTGCGTAAAACACAACGATGCCGAAGGTGTGTCCTCTGTGTGTACCTCTCCTGCATGTTGATTTGTTGCAGTTTGTACGGGGTTGAATGGCTGGAATTTCAAGAATTGAACAAGAAAAGGCTTACGTGCGCATACTGTGCGAGTGTCTGTTCTGTGTGCAGCGTCGAAGGCCCGCAGAGGAGGAAGCCCTTGCGGAGGAGGACGAAGAGGAAGAGGCCGAGTATGAGGACTCGGAGGGCAGTGAAGACGAAGAGGGGGAAGGAGACGGGGATGAAGGAGATGACGAAGGAGAGGAAGAAGATGACGAAGACGAAGATGAGGAAGATGAGGAAGAGGAAGAAATCGCACCACGAGAATTTGCGAGAGCAACCAGAGGAAAGAAAATGACAGACTTGATCGGACAAGCAAAACAGGAGGACGAAGAATATTGGGGAGCAAACGACAACTTTTGGGAAGATGACGAAAGTGACGACTGGGACAGGAAACGGGTGAGTGGCTTATTGATGGAGTGGGTGAGTGAGTGAGTGAGAGAGAGAGTGAGTGAGGTACCAACTGTGAATCGCCTCAACTTTTTTTTGCATAAGATAGGTAGATCCGCACTCCTTTAGGGAGAACGCTGTACTGAGTGACTTTGATTGAACTTCTGTTTTTCTTGCGGACGCCTGCTTTGATTTTCTGGCTATGACTTCCTTGTTTTTCTTTTTTGAGAAACTTGAGCGGTCCTGGCTGACTTCTTCTAGAATCATGCCGCAATGGAGTCTGAGTCCGGTTTTCTCTTCCGTCCTTCCTTGCTTCCGTTCCTACTTACTGACTTTCTTTCTTTCCGTCTTTTTCTTCTTCTCCTTTCTTTCTCTCTCCCTCCCTTCTGACCGACCTTCAGGATGCCGACGAGAAAGGCGGAGAGTCCTACAGTGAGGACTCGGACATTGATGACGACGGGAGTGATGACGACAGCGAAGAGGAAGAAGAGGACGAACGGCCGAAGAAGAGACGAAAGAAGGGGGGGAAGAATAAGAAGGCAGGGGCAAAAGCCAAACCTCTCTCAGGCCTTTTTGCCAACCAAAAATTTATTGCGAGGCAGAAACGCCTCGAAAAGAAGAAGAAGGCAAGTGGAGACGCCGCCTCGAGTGGTGCCCCCCAGTCGGGGGCTCTGGACATGAGTTTGATGTCACAGAGGGACATCTTCTTTGACGACAACAGAGGTCCGCCTGTCTGGCTGGCTGTTTTTTTTGCTGGCTCGCTGCCTAGCGCTGTGGAGTTGTTTTTCTTTTTTTCTCTTTTTGCCTCATAACACCGTTCATCCATCAATCTGTCCACTTTGTTCCGTTCGAGCTATTCTTTCATATTCCCTGTTTTTCTCTCCCCTGCTTTGCATCTTTCTCTTCTGATTCCTTCCACCCTGGTGTCTGTGTGACTGTTGTTGCAGAATCCCAACTGAACCTCGTGTCCATTCTGCCAGGGAAGCTGCCCCCCGGGGAGGCGTGGGGGAACGAGGAGGAGCTGGCCGAGGTGAACCGTCTGGGTGCTTTGTACCTGAAAGCGAGAGAGAAGATGGACAAGGAAAGGGAGAAGGAGGCGGAGAGGAAAAAGAAGAACAAGGGGGGAGGGGTCGACGGGGGAGACGCATTGGGGGGTGTAGAGGAAGCGTTTTCTTCCACAAAGAAGGTGAGTGCACTCGCTGCGTTGAGTTACTTTCTCACTGCTTCAGCAAGTAAGTGTGTGTGTGTGTGTGTATGTGTGTGTGTGTGAGAGAGAGAGAGGGAGCGGGCAGGAACATTTGCGACGCTGGACATGATGGCTGGAGGCAAAGAAGGGTAAGCAGAAAAGCATAGACAGAAATGAATAGGGAAGAGAGGAAATTGGACCTAAGAAGTCTGTCCAGTAGATGATGATAGTGTACCTCCTTCATCCATTGTGCGGGATTGTGAGGAGTGGCAGTTACAAAGATGACCTTCAAAAGTCCAGCCGGGTTTGTCTTCATTTTTGCATCCCTTCTGTTCTCTCTTCTGCTCTCTTCTCGCATCTGTTGATTTGCTCAACACAAAAGCCGAGCGAAGAACAAGTGAGGTGACAGTTTTCATCAATCCGCCTCTCCCAAAGAAAGCACTTCTATCTGCTCTTTCTGCTTTCATAGTTCTGTACCTGGATGCTGCGGCCGTGACGTGCAGGGCGGGAAGGGCCGAGGGAGAGGGGGTGCGGTGGCAGGGGGGGGAAAAAGGGGGCAGCAGGCCAAAGCGAAGAAAAGCCAGGCTCAGCCGAAGGGGAAGAAGCAAAGAGGAAAAGGGGGGAAGGACACGGGATCCGACGGAGAAGGAGACGATGGTGAGGGGGCCGAAGAAGAGGAGCAGACAGAAGGAGACGGGCAGGGTGGTGGCAGAACGGCCGAGAGTGTTCTGCTGTCCTGTCTGGAGACAGAGAAAATGAACTTGGATTATGTCGAGAACTTCACCACTGAGGTTTGTGTGTGTGTGTGTGTGTGTGTGTGTGTGCGTGTGTGTGTGTGCGTGTGTGTGTGTCTGTGCGTGTGCGTGTGCGTGTGCGTGTGCGTGTGTGTGGGTGTGTGTGTGTGTGTGAGTGTGAGTGCATGTGTGTGTGAGTGTGTGTGTGTGTGTGTGTGTGTGTGTGTCTGTGTGAGAGATAAAGACAGGGAAGACAACAAAAGGATAATCAGACAGACAGACCGACAGACTAACAAAAAGGCAGGCAGAAAGAGAGAAAGGGAGAGAGAGAGAGAGAGAAAGCCAAATAGACAGAGAGAAAGAAAGGAAGGAAGCTGGAAGGAACGAAGGAAGAAAGGAGGAGAGAGAGAGAGAGAGAGAGAGAGAGAGAAAGCAAGGAAGCAAGGAAGGAAGAAAGAATGAAAGAAAGAAAAATTGAAAGGAAAGAAGAAGAAAGAGAGAAACAAACAGTAGGGACTTTGTTTGCTTCGTTTCCTTTTCTTTGTTTTCTTCTGCAGTGATTCTTTTGATGGATCAAACCTTTTCTTTTGCAGTGATTCTTTTGATGGATCAAACCTTTTCTTCTGCAGTGATTCTTTTGATGGATCAAACCACCGATGCGTGCAGGTCCAAGGCGAAGACGGAAAGAAAAAAGAGAAGGCGTCAGTCTCTCTCTCTCTCTCTCTCTCACACACATATGTTTTCTATCTCTCGCATGCTAAGCTCCACTTGGCCTTTCCAAACGCAATCCCCACTCCACTGCTTTGCCGTCCTACTTTCCTCTTCCGCCTCGCGCCGCGCTTTTGTTTTTGCTTTTTCGTTCGTCACTTTGTGTCTGTCAAGAAGAGAAAAAAAGACAGACGAGCTCCTTTCTCTCTTCTCCCTGATGCCAGCCAAACTCTGCTTCACTGCTAAAACAACGGAATGGCAGCCAGATAAGTCTCCCAGCAGTTTTTATGCATCAGGATTGCCCCACTTCCGTTTTTTGGGGGGGGGCATCTTCGGCGATTTTTCACCTGCCTGGTTGGCCGCTTGTCTGCATTCTTCCGGCTAGCAAACTACCAAAAGGGTTTACAAAAGGATCCCCTTCCGGGTGATTGCCTTCATGCATGCCGTAACGCCACGGGCTGACTGACGTGATTGATGTGCAGTTTCAAGGGCCCCTCTATCTGGTGGGCCTCCTGTCCCTACTCGAGACTGTGGAAGTGGACAGGAGAGGCGGAGGCCGGAGACCAGAGTGTAAGTCAGACGGGGGAACAGAACGATGGGGATATACCAGTGACTAGCACAGATTTCGAGATAAAAGAACACAGTAGAACTAAACAGACAACACAAATTGAGATGGAACTGTGCATGAAGGCAGTGGCTGGAGATTCTTTCTCAATCCAATCAGGTAGCAGGGACCAGTTACCCGTGTGACGGTCATTTTACTTTCTTCGATTCCTTTCCCTACCTTCCCCCTAGACTTCTTCTGGTGGAAAAAGATCAATGTAAGTAGAATGAACGGATGCACAAAAAGCAAAACATACGAATACATGCATGCAGATGGACATCGAGCCTGCGGAGGAATGCGAATGGCCCTGCTTGTTCATGTCTGACTTCAGAGAGAACGTCAAGACTCTGGATTTGGACCCTCCCTCTCTCCTCTCAAAAGAACACACAGCGCCTCAAAGTCAGCATCAGCATCCCCTACGTCCAAAATTCCAGTGTCATATGATTCACGTCTATTGATTGCAGCATGCAGACTTTTGTTGTTTCAATTCACAGATGCGTACTCTGTAGAAAGTGTCTAAAGAAATGCATGACAGATATCTGGCGGTTGGTTGCCCGTACTCCAAAAGCGTCTCTTCTTCCTTCATTCATTCCTTTGACGAGGGCATCCGTATTTTCTCTCGAGCATTTGATTATTTGATTTGGTGCCGATCTCACCTTTCATCTGTCTGTATGTCTCTGTCTGGTTTTCAGCGTGACTTGCTCTCTCTCTTCCGTGACTCTTCCTCTCTTCTCTTTTCTTGTCTTCTCTCTTTTCCTGCAGCGAAGAAGTCTATCAGGTGCACTGTGAACCGTCAGCCGGAAGCGCGAGACTAGGGTAGAGTTCTGAAGCTGCTCCTTCTCTTCTGTTCTCTGCTCTATGCTCCTCTCTCCCTCTTCCCCCTTTCGTTATCTCCCCCTCCGTCTATTTTTTTCTTTTCCGTTCTGCTGTTTTTTCTTTTGCCATCGCCCTTCGATCCCCCCTAATCAAGACCTCCCTCCCTCCCTCTCTCCCTCCCCGCCGCTGTTGTGTGTACATGCAAGAAGAAAAATGAAGAACGTGTGTGCACTTGCCATGCTTTGTTCCTCGTTTGCGTTGCCTCCGCGGTCCCCCTTGCCAACGCATTCATTCCAATCTCTCTCGTTTCTTCCTTGCTTCCTCGGTTGGCTGCTGCAGAGGGACGAAAGGCCAAGTACAACGATCCACTCGGGCACCGTCCATTCAGCGACACGCCGGCGTTCTCTGTTCTCCGCACCAGGTCCTTTTTGTTTTTTCCTTCGTTCCTTCCATGCTTCTTTCTGAATTTCCTCCTTCCCCTCTTCGTCTCATAAGCCAAGTGGAGGTCCTTTTGGAAGTGGAGATCCTTTTGCGATAATCCATTTTCGTTGTGGATTGAAAGGGAGAAAGACGGCCCTCGCTTTCGCTTGTACGCCTTTATTTTTCTCCTGTTGTTTTGTGTATGTATGTGCACACATACATATGTGTGTGACTTGGCGTGCAGAATGCCTCTTGAGCGGTCGCGAGATGAGACGAGGAGGAGGACTGAGCTTGCCCTCATGGTGAGTTGAATTGATTGAGTGCATTTTTCTTCCGCCGCTCTCTGTCTGGGTGGCCGTTTGAGAGCATCGTTGAAATCTGTACTCTATCTGGGAGCATTCAATCGATCCACTCAGCAGAACACAATTTGGGGGGGCTGCGGTTGACCCTTGTTTCTCTTCGGACTGTTGTCAAGGCACTTCTCGGGCTTCTGTGTCTGCCTCTCGATCGCGGCTGTTCCTTTTTTTGTGTGGTGGTACAGTCATGAGAAGACTGTTGACTGAAGTGATCTTTTCTCCAGCGGATTGTTGTGCATGCCTGTCTGTTGAAACACTGCATGCGAAGATCTATCATAAAAAAACGAAACAATCGGTGGCCGGTTGGAAAGGACGTTCCAGGCCAGTGTGGTTGGTCTGTTATGCATTGGGTCTGGAGGGTCGAGACAGACCGACAGGATCGAATTGCGTCCTTAGATTTCAAAAGCAATTGATGAGAAAAGAGAAGGAGAGCACACACGCGATGTGTGTGATGGAAAGAGACCCCGATCCATAGCGAAGGGGAGGCCACTCACGAAGTCCTTCTCCTTTTCTTTGCATTCATCGATCGACTGGTCCGCTACATTCTCTCTTTCCTGTGCCGATGGAAAAAAGAGTTTTCTTTTTATTTTGCTCATTCTCACCGCAGGGACGTCTCCAAAGACTCCAGGCTGCTCGGAAGTTACCTCACGGATTCGTTTCTCAATAGTATTGTTGATTCACTTCCGTCGATCATGTGGACATCAATGCATGTTCGTCCTGATGATCATTAACATCGTGCAAGACAGATTGCGCTAGGGATTGCCTTCAGCTAGGTCCAAACTGCCGGTGGGCGACGCATACCCTCGTTTGCTCACTTCGTGCAGCGACTCGTGCTTGTGTGGTTATTCTTTTGAATCTTTTCGACTTCCGCCCCCAACTTCCGTCCCATGCCCTAGCCTAGGCCCTAGCTGTTGTGAGACTCGGAGCGTCTAGGCTAGGCGTCTAGGAAAGCTTTTTTTTAGCCATTTCCTAGGCTATATTTCACACTAAAATTTGAGTATAAATCTTAAAAGGCCGGGGACTAAATTCCAGGATTAATTTATTCAGCCTGTAACTTGAAGTCAGGATTCAAATCATGTGCATCATCTAGATCTTACAGATTCTTACTTGCATCAAGAGTTGCGGGACACCCCTTGTACTGCGTTTGCAGTGTATCAGGTTTATTGTAGCTGGTCTAGTGACTGGTCCGGAGTCTGCGCGCCCTCGAGGAAGGGTCTAGACCTAGGTCTAGACAAGGGTCTAAAATGATATTCCGGAGAATCCGGGCCCTCTTATATATGTATATATACATGCATGTATGTATGTATATAAAATAATATTCCAGTATGTATGTTTTATTGAAATGCGACTTTAACAAATTAACAGAAATTTTTGATACATTAAAACATCATTTAAACATATTTTTAAACATTAATTATAAAGAAAACTAGAAAAAAAATTAAAAAACACATTAATTTGTTACAACTTTTTACTTTATTGCATGTATGCTTAAAGTATAAAAATGACTTTACAAATCATAACTAGCCTTAGAACTAGTCAGCAAAAATTGTTGGCAGATGTGTGATGCATGTGCACAAGATCGTGTCAGCATATGCCAGCAAACTAGCAAGCAGACTGGCAGCACTAGTGGCAGCTATCAATCGGAGATAGTCAAAGAAAACCTATTGATGCGCTGATTGAGAGACGTACAGGTACATTGATGATACATTGAATCGAATCGAGATCCCGGCTTCAGCAGCAGATCTTGAACGCATGCATCCACTCGTCTCTTGTTCCAGCTTCCTGCCCTATACGCTGTCACCCGCCAGCCAGCCAACCAAAAGGCCAACGAAGCAAGCACCGACTCACCCACCCCAAAGAGGAACAAGAAAAGGAAGAAAAGGGAGACCTCTGTGCAAAAAGGAGGAGAATGAGGGGAAAAAGATTCTTCCTCATGTGCATGAAGGCTAGCATGAAGGCCTGAATGCATGCACACCTTTCGAGCGGAAGGCTCTTCTCAAATTCGACTGTCTGTCCACCTGTCTCACTGCCTCGCACTGCCTCTTCTCTCCATCTGACCGGGACAGAGGAGGCTGTGCTGGCAAGGGGCTGTAGGGTGAGTCAGTATGATTTTATTTGAAATAAAAATGGAGCCTCC
>JAHBMJ010002750.1:36273-73488 GCA_018398765.1 Chromera velia
CCTCTCTCTCTCTGTCCTTCCTCCCTACTTCCTTCTCCTCCTCCCTACCTCTTCTCTCCATTTTCTTGCACTGTCCCACAATTCTCGCTTCGTAAAATTGCCTTCGTGCTCCTCCCCTCCTCCCGACCCTCCAGCTTTTATTGATTTGAAACCCTCCTTTTCCATCAATCTGTCTCCTTCCAACCAATGTCCTCATTCCATCCAATCCCAAAGGTCCGCCTTCCTTCCTTGCCCTGCGCCTTCGTTGTTTCCTCTTCTCCATCCACTGCATGTGAATTCCTTCCCTCCTTATATTAATATACAAATACATACACAGATACATAAATGGACAGATTGGACAGGGAGCTCTATCTCTCTCTCCCTCTCTCTACATGTCCTCGTCCTCGGAGTCGGATGGGTCCGGAGCACCCTTCTCGGCAAGCCGCCAGTCGACCTCCTTCCTCCTTCTCCAGAAGGTCTCCTGGCACTTGTGGTACTGGGCGTCCTCTGGGGGGAGGAACTGGGCCAGCTCAGCGAACCACTGGTTGTACCTTCCCCGCTTCCCCACCAGCTGGACGACCACCTGAGAGAGGTGTCCGTTCGCCTCGAGGATCTGGAACCCAGGTCCAGGGTCTTCGGGGGGAATCTGTTTCTTCTCTCTGACCCACTGGGACAGTCTGCAGAGGTCGTTCACCTGCGAGACAACAAGTGTGAGGACAGGCGTGCAGCAGCCTATGAGAAGGAGGAGAAAGGCAGTCAGTCAGGATGAATCTTTTTGAAGCGCAAACAGTCGAAGAAAAGGAAAGCGAGACGAAGCAAGATCAGAAGTCAGAACCGACGTGAAGAAAGACACATCGAGACGGATCGACAAGCAGACAGTTCAACAGGACGGAAGTAGAGAGACGTAGACGCACAAAATAAAATTGGCCTTCAAATGCCAAGGGACAATCAGAACATTCCGGCTGACATCTCTCTCTCTCTCTCTCTCTCTCTCTGCGTATGTGTGTATAAGAGGTTGGGTGGGGAGAGACAGACACAGCAGCAAGCCCGCGAACTCTATCGCATTCAAAGACAGAGAAACACACGCTGTTGTTTTAACGTACTCACCTCGCGTTTGCAGATCTTCCAGAAGTCGCTGAGGTCCCAGTCGAGCTCGTCCATCGTCTTGATGATCCCCCGAGAACACTTCCGGTAGAGCCGCGCCAGGATGGCCGTCATCAGCTCCTCCATGAGCGCGTCTTCGGGGAGGAACACGATGTTTGCACTCTGCATGCAGGTAATCAGTGCACACACACACCCCCCCCCACACACACACACACAGAGAGAGAGAGAGAGAGAAAGAGAGATGATCCTTTTCATCGTTGAGCAGTGAGAAAAGCACGACATGGAGAACGACGGACTGGGTCTGTCTGTCTCTCCGTCCATCTTTCAAAGCGGAAACAACACCGGTGGTTCTTGACACGTCGAATCTTCAATCGCAGTACGTTACATCTTTTGGCTCTGCTGCTACTGCTCTAAAGACGACAGAGGGGGCCGGAGGAGGAGAGTAAAAGGAAAGTAGGGTGTCGGGTAAAAAGAAAGAAGACAGACGCAGAGCGAAGATTGATACCCCACACAGACAAGACTTAGACTTCGTCAATTCTGCCCTTTTCCTACCCACGTTGATCAGCCAGAAGAAGTGTCTGACGTCCCCGTTAGAGACCGCGGTGTAGAGGGAGAAGGGCGACTGGCACTTGGGGAACTGAATCTTCGTTCCGTCAGGGTACGAGTTCCGGATGTGGTTGCGGGTCTCCTGGTCTTTCATCGTTGCGTCATAGATTGCCTGCGACGAAGAAAGAACAAAGGATGTAAATGAGAAAAGAAAAAAACCTCCAGACACAGAGACAGAGAGAGACTGAGAATAGAACGAGTGACTAAAGCAAACCACCACCGGAACCAAGGCAGCTTTGAAAAAATTGTTTTTTTCTTTGATCCTGTTTTTGTTGCTTTCCAACGTTCTTCGTCTTGTACCTTGTTTCCTCCCTTTATTGTTTCCTTCTTTTTCCTTCACTTTTGAAAGTATCAGCCACCCATTGTGTGGGTCATGAAAGACTCCCTCACAGGTGATTTCTCTCTGGGTTTCTTGCGATCTTGGTAAGGGGGTGAAGAGACAAGACGGTTCTTTCTTGAATCGACTGAGATGATCCATCCATCCAGACGTACCTTTCTGAAGATCTCCACGTCTTTTTCGGGAAGTCGGGGGTCCTTCTCGGGATCAGTCTTCAGGTCCTTCAGGAGCTGTGCCTCATAGACATGCAGGTTCTCAGGTGGCATGTACACCTGAGCCCAGGGGAAGGGGGGGGCGTGGAGTTGGACCTTCGGCTTTTTGGGTGGAGGGTTGGCCTTCAGTTTCTCTCTATGCTCTGCCTTGATCTGCTTCTTCTCCTTCTTCGTCAGCACAGCCTTCGGGTTTGTCTGCTTTCGCTTGGCTAACTCGGTTGCACACGGACAGGGGTCCCGAGGGGGATTGGTGGTGATCTTCAGGGACCTCAGCCAGATGAGAACGTCCCAGTGACCCTTGTCGATACACATGGGGACAACCCAGTCGCCCCACTTGTTGATGCGACCAGTGTACTGGTTGCCGTGGAGGAACTGCAGGATTTTCAGATCCCCCACCCAGACTGCCTCGTGTTTGATCGCGTTGTCGTCCCAGGGGCAGAACTCCTTCTTTTTGCTTCGCAAAAGCTGCAGTGCTTGCAGCTGCACGCAAAAGAGGACAGGAGGAAAGAGACAAGAACGACATATAGAATATGCAGAATGGAAGTTTTCATTTCATTTTTTCAGAAAACTGTCAGGCAAGAGGCGGTGCATCAATCTGCAGACAGAAAGTCAGACAGGCAAGGAGGCAGACAAGCAGGAAGCAAGACCATAAAGCACACATACAGATAGAGAACAAAAATCACTTCATTAATTCCTTCTAGATCCCCTAATCCCCCCCCATGCCTCTCCCTCCCAACCTCCTGACTTCCTCAACCACAACAGCCCAGAGCCCCCTTTCCCCCAAAGAAACCGATAGAAAAAAAATCTCTTCATACTTATCAACCATATCACTCAACATACATCCATTCCCATTTCGTGCCTCCCTCCCTCCCTGCCTGACTGACGCTCTTTCCCGTCACTGCAGCCTGGCAGGTTCTCTTCCCCCAGAGGAACCCCCTCTTCCCCCCCCTCTCCACATCCTTGCGAGTAATGTTACTCGACTCCAGCTCCAGCTGTTCGAGCTCTGCGAACATATCGAAGTTCCTCAGGGCCGCAGCCTCCAGAGGACCCCAATCGAGAGGGTCGGGATCTGCGGGTCTGGTGAAGTGGTCGGGGGGCCACGCCTTCAGGAGCGGGATCTTCCACTCGGCCGCGATGGGAAGCCACACGTCGTGCCCGATCCCACCGGCCACCGAGGCAACCCTCCCGATTGTGAGGCCCCAGGAGAGAATGCGACGGACGATATGCCAATGTTCGCAGACGATTGCCGCAGTCGTAAGGAGACGAATCAGTTTCGGGCAGTAGCACCTGCGCGCGCGCGCGCACACACACACACACACACACAGAGAGAGAGAGAGAGAGAGAGAGAGAGAGAGGGAGGGAGACTATCTGTTTCTTCTTCTTCCTCCTTTTGTTCATGTTCACAACAAACAAGAAAGAAAAGAAAAAAAAGAAACAAACAAACAAAAAGAAAGAAAGACAGACAGACTGTAGGTTTCTTCTTCTCTCTCCTTTTCTTCATGTACACAACAGAAAGACAGACTAAATATTTGCCTCCTCTTCTTCATGAACACAACAGACGAAAAGAAAGAAAGCAACAAAGACAAAAGAGCATCACGACAACTACAGACAGACAGACAGACAGACAGACAGACCGAAAGACGGAGATAGACACAGACACAGAGGCAGAGACACGTAGAGATAGAGAGGCAAAGATCCGATTCTCTTTCCTGTATTCTCTGCTACTCCCAACAGTAGGTGCTTTTTGTTCCCTGTCTCTGTATCCAATAATCGAAGAAGACGGAAGTCTCTCTACGGCTTCTTGGCTCAGACTGTGTTCCTCACCCGCTCTTCCTCACACCGATGGATGCGGCTCTGGCTGTGTCTCTCGGTCTGACTGACTCGATGTGTTTCCTTTTCTTTTCTACTTTTCCCAAAATTCCAACAGATTGAGATACGGACAAAAAACGAATGAGAGTGAGGCCTTGCAAGGTTGTCATACCTAATGAAACAGAACAGAAAAAGACAACGGGCAGAGCTACCGAAGCCTAAACAAGACAGAAACCCAGGCGAGTAAGTCAACTGACGAGTTGATGCAGGTGTACTGTTCCACAGTGACGATGTCCCCCTTGATGACTCTGACGAGTAGTTCAAGGCCGACGTTGATGTGGCAGATGAAGTTTCCGGACGAGTTCATGGCGGCGTTGTGTTGCATGCAGAAGTTGTGGGGATACAGGTGGTTGAGGAGGCCCCGATTCTTGAGCATGAGGAGGTCTTGCAGGAACGGGATGTCTCTGAGGGCATGGATGAACTCCTCAGATCTAGGGCGCCACCCGAGGTCCTTGAAGTACTTCATCACTGAGGGGACGGCCTTCCTCGTCGCCTCGAACCCCACTCTGTCCATCAGCTTGGCGTTGTCGCCATCAAGACAGTGGGTGAGAATCGTGTAGGCGTTGATGAACGGAGGCATGCACCTGTGGATGTTCGGAGGGGAGTTGTCCTTGGCCATTCTGTCGATCAGCTTGTTGGCGAGGTTCAAAAGTCTGTGATGAAGGAGGAGGTAGTCCTTCACCGTACACTTGAAACACTCCGTAATGACCCGATCCTCCATCATTTTCGGTGCGTACCCCTCTTGTGGGGGCACAGCGTCCTTCCTTCCCTCTTCAGGCAAGGACAGAAGCCATTCGAGGAATGTGTAGCTGGCTCCCGGAAAGCAGTCCTCCGTCCTTGTCATCACGTTAGGGCGCATCAACTGCTCACCGTGGACGAAGTCATAGAAAGTATTCCACTGATGGGACACCTGCCGAATAGGCAGGGGGGAATACTTGTAGGCGAAAGGAAGGATCAAGGACTGAAAAATCTCCTTGCCCTTATCGGCTTGGAGAAACTCAGCAAAACCAGACATGTTGTTGTATTCTTGGCTGAGGGAGGTTCAGCAAAAGAGAAATTTACTTAAATACAGGAAGATGTGCACCTCTGTGGACTGCCGAAGCAGCGGTTCTCTTCTGCTTCTGCTCCGTTCTTTGACGGAGTCTTGAAGCAACAGCTGCCAGACTGAGGCTGATGAAGCAACAGCCACCCCGACAATCAAGAACGGAACAGGAAGGCAGAGCAAACGAAAAAGTGGGACCGGATGGTCAGCAGGGAGTGTCGATGGCTTCGATGAGATGTCTGGTGAAGTCAGGTGACCCCTTCTCTTTGAGCTGCGAAAGATGTGAATCCCTCTTAATTAATGAAATGATCGTGATTGGCGGATAGTCAGATAGATGTATATATTGGGATGTTGTGGCCCCGGAAAGTTGAAAGCTAGGAGAGGCCGCGGCCGGCCCCGGGCCCCGCGGCCCCCATGCCCCGGCCCGAACATGCAACCCACAGATACCCACAGTGGCTCCCAGATGGCTCCCAGCAAGATAATTAAGCCTATATTATTATTAAGGCAAGATGCCCAAACAGCTTTCGACCAACAGCGTTGACGATCGATCAGACAGCTGGATTCAGACTCCGAATGCAATCGAAATGCATGACTTCGAGTCGATCGGCGATTCGACATGAATCGACACAACGATCGCGTCGAATGTGTATGTGTGCAATAACATACAGTAACTGATGATGCTTGTCACGAATCTTGTGAGAAAGATCTGGATATCACACGGTCTGAAACAACAAGGAAGGCAAGCGCAGGCAGGCAGTTTTGCAGAGTCTCGCAAGGCGGCGGCAAGGGGCAACGGCACGATAGGGAAAACCAAGACAGAAGTAGCATGGTTTGATCGTTCGAATTTCCGTCTTTCCGGTTGTCTTCCTATTTTTTTTGTCCTTGCGAAGGTTTGAAGAACTATGACAGTCACTTTCCCGAGTTCTTCAGCTGAAGATCGCAGTCGCGTAGACGGAGGCCTTTCTGATTTCGCTTTGAGCGGAAAAGAATTCGAGGGGCTTCGAAAAATTGCATCTCGAATTGTAGGAGCAAAGACGGTGCTGGAAAGGCACCTGACTACAGCTCCCCGAGTACCTGACGGTCCCCTTTCGGCTCTGACTGATGAGCGCTTTAACCAGCAGTCTGATGACATGATCATCTTCAATGACCGAGTTTTGATGGTGAGCAGGATGCTTTACGAGCTTATGCCGATTTGGTTGTTGAATTCGACAGGCTGAATTGCCTTGGGGAGCGCAAACTTCGAGCTGAGGTCAACACCGACGAGAAACCCAATTTGTTTGAAACAGAAGAAATTGCAGCTCTGCAACGTCCAGAACGCTTTCGTTCCGCTTCGATTGTGCAACAGCTTCTGATGGTGGCAGGGTTCTTCCCTTCCGTCATGTGGTTTTTATGCCTCCGTCGCGCTGCTGTGATGCCCTCGAGGGCGGAGGAGTTTCTTCTGGACGGGCGATTCAATGGTGTCCTTCGGGGCAAAGGATGCGACCAGTGGTGGCTGGAAAACAAGTTCTTGTGGTTTAGAATTGGATTGTTCAATCGAACCGGCGCTGTTGTTTTACAACTTTTGATTGACGGATGGCCTCGGTTTTGTGTACAGCTTTGGAAGTGCACTCCCTTTGTTTGGGGTCTGAAGTCCTACATTCGGTGGCAGGCCCACCTGGCAGCCACTTCCGGACAAGCGAACAAGATGCCAGCTGAGTGGGATGAGCTGTGTGATCTGCTGGCAACGATTTCACACCAAGAGATGCACAACAGGGAGGCGGTTGATGCGCTCAACGCTTGCGCACCTCCTGGTGCTTTGGAGGCAGAGAAAGAAGATATTGATTTCTCTCCCCTGTTTCACGCGATGTACTGGAGGGCTGACGAGAAGGCTCTAGAAACGGAGGAGCGCGAAAGACCTCGGCAGTTGGCCAAAGGTGTGTTCCTCCGACGAGCCGCGCGCTTGCAGCATTGGGGGGCATCCGTCCACGAGCCTAGTCCATGAGCTGGTTGCTTTCAAGACAGTGGCCGGGCAGCAGAGAGCGGAGAGAAAAGCGTTTGCGTCTGCAGACGCGTCCAACGACGCGCTTTGTCTGTTTGAGGACGCTTTGAGAGCAATCGAATCACACAGTCATACATTTTACTTCAGGGGGATGGCAATCTTGATGAGTCTCCAGAATTCAAAAGTTGCGCGCCAGCTTGAGAAAGGAAAGGCGAAGGAGATAGAGAAGACACTCGAAACCGTGTGTGACATTTCCCAGCGTTTCCCCCCTCGCTGGCTTCTCGGCCGTTTCCTCGGTCTCCTTGTTCTCCGTCTCCACTGTGTTCTTTCCATGGCACAGAGGCCTCCGCGTCCCCTTTGCCATCTTGAGCACACCCTCTCCGGCCTCTCCAATTTTCAGATAGCACTGCTCGACTGGCTTTGGGTGGACAGGCAGACCGACAATCCCCTTCTCATTCTTTCCCAAGTTCCCTTCACCTCCCTCTCCTCCTTTCTTGAGGAGGAGGAGACCAAAGCCCTTCAGTGTGCGAGGTCAGCATCAGAAGAGAGAGAGTGTGAGAGCAAGGGGGCTGCTCGGCAGTTTCTTGGCTCTCGGTTGGTTGACAAGGGGGCGGGCCGAGAGGATTCCAAAGAGAACTCGGGCCCCGATGATCTGTCAAATGTGGCAGAGCTTGACAGGGGTGTGGAAAGAGATCTTTTCCTGAACTCTCGAAAGGAAAAGAGAGCTGCCTACCGACCCCCCTGCGACAACTGTGGGAAAGAAACTGTGAAAGCAAAGAACTGTTCTGGCTGCAAACTGGCCATCTACTGTTCCCGTGAGTGTCAGAAATCTCACTGGAAGACGGTGGCAGAGTTTGCACAGAGCGCAAAGATGAAAACTCTTGGCCCTTCTCCCGTTGCTGTCCCTCACAAGCTTTCCTGCTCCCTCCTGCAGCAGAGAGTCCTTCCGCTCCTTCTCTCCACCGCCTTTGCTTTGGATTCCAAGCCCCTCAACTGAAACTCCCCATCCAAGATCAACAGAAGAAGCAGATGCCGACTTTCCTGTCCGCCCAGAGTCAGAGAAAGGCCTTGAAGCTCCCTCTTCATCCAGCACCTCCTTAGCTATCTCCCAGGAGTCCGACTGCAATTTGCATCCCTGCAACCCGAGCCCGCCACCTCCGGCTGAGGTAGCACGTTCCTCTCCCCCTTCCCCTTCCTCGCCCCTCCCTTGCGTGACCGATCGGAGCCCTCTCAAAGAGATAGTCAACTGATGGTTAGACTGATCGATGATAGGGCTCATGCATCTGCGGGGCAGTTGCAGAGCTGTAGTTCAGCCTGCCTCGATCAGAGAGGCTTCTAGCAGTGGTTCTAACTGGGCCTGTGAGCCAGATGGTATGTGTGAAGGCTGAAGCATCGAAGTGGGTGTATCGTAGAATGCACCTTTAGAGTCTTGCTCCAGTTTGTAAAGGACCTGTGGATCTAGCTGTCGATTCTAGCCGATTCGTCTCGCGTTGGGATTGTGTTGAGCATAAAACATTGAAGATCCGAGATGTTAATAATCTGTGATCTTATGGTAGATATATGTTATGTTATATCAACAATTTAATAGTTACATTACCAGATATCATCTGAGATATAATCCATGAGACTGTAAAGTTATTTAATTATTCAATGGAATTTGATATTAGACTTTAAACCTTTTTGACTTCATATAAGATATAGGACAAGATGATGTCAAGATCTAGAGACAACATATATGTTCCAGATATATCTTTAAAACGGAGAAGCATAAACTTAATACTACCTTTTTTTATCTGAATTCTTTGAGCGACTTTAAAAAATATTTAAAAGTCTAAACTCACAAATATTCGATTACATACTTTTAAAGTCATTTCAAAAATTTTATTTCATATTGCAACATATTGCAATTCATGATTTAAAATCAGACTTCAAACTTTACTTCCCTTTAAAACTTTAGATATCGATCATACCTAGGGAAATTGGTTCAAATTACTAATAATTTTCAATTTTTGTCGTTGCCATCAGCCAATAATAGGCGTTGAATGTTTGAAATGATTTTATGAAATGTAGCTAGCTTATATAAGTGACTCTTTCATAGTGAAAATATGAGATTATACTGAAGATGACTGCCGGTAAGGACAATGAATCATGAATGACTTATCGGACGTATTTGGAGGTACCCAAACTCTAACTCAAACTTGGAGGAAGAATGTAACCCGACTCTGTAATCATTAATGCAATCAGCTATAGGAAATTAAGAGGAACCAACTAAACATATGCATTGCAGACAGCGTATACAAAATGCGATGAGCGATCCATTGAATACGATCAACACAGAAATTTTAAAACAGCAACTGTTGCAGGGTAAATAGATCAGCAAAGAAGCTCCAGCGGTTTATCTTTATTGCTTCCTATACCCACTTGCAGCAGCTGCAACTTCAAGTTGCAGATCAGCATGCAGATACGAACACACAAGTCAAAAAGAGGAGGCGCAAGACCACTACCCTAGCCGTTTTCACGTCCCTTCATGCAGGCACGGAGCCGAGGAGGGCCTCTTGGAAAGGGCCGAGAAGGGGTTTTACGCTGGAGCTCTTTGCAGCACTGGCGTGGATCAAACGGCAGCCCTCAAAGACCATCAGGCGGAGGGGCCAGGGCTTGAACGTCACACTGAAGAGTCTCTTAGAAAGAGAGGGGTCTCAATCGCTATCGGACTCTTCGGCTGAGGTTCTAGATACCCCCAGAGGGGGAAGGGGTGGGAGTGGGTCGATCTAGGGGTCGATGACCATTGGAATGGAGAGGAAAAAGATAGAAATAAATTTTTGTGCTGCTGCTCTCCATACTTCCAGAGTTTTCGTTTACATCACCCGCACAAGTCTTTTCCCGTTGTTGTACCTCTCCGATCTGAAGGGCCACTCGTCTTTAGCATGCATGAGCCTCCTCGATGTATATGAACTCATCTTCAGGATGAGTCTCCTCGATGTAGATGAACATGAGTGCGCATTCCGCTTTCTGTGCTTTTCAGGAAAGAGAGGAAAGCCATGGGACCTAGCATGGGATGAGCGCTCAAACTAGGGGTTAGCTATGAGATCCTGTGACGATGTTAACTCTGTTGGCGTCTTTGAGTAGACGGAAGAGGCTGGTGTTGGGATGAGGAGAGTTGGAGGGCACTGATGCGAAAGGGATATCTGAAGAGAGCACTGTTCCTTCAGGGACCGGACAGGGCCCCGATCGGTTGAATCTGGACTGAATTGGAATCTGTGCCAGAGAAAGGAAGAGAAAATGATCGATGCACAACTGATAGAGAGCCTGTTCCCTCTGGTAGAGTTGGATGTAGGTACACTGCACAATCAGGTGTTCTTGAATTCTTTCCACAACTTCCATCCATGACTTTCTATCTTCTTCATTTTCCTCATTGGGGTTAGGGTCTGCCTCAGACTGACGGTAGCACTCTTGGATCTCTTCAGATAGGTGCATCTCCTTTTTCTTCAACATTAAGTCCTTCATTTACTCTTTTATAAAGTTAACAGAAGAAGAGAGGGAGGTACAAAAGAGGAAGGGGGAGGTGCCTGTAGGTGTCATTTTGTTTGGGCTGATCCTCGAGGAGAATCTTGCCGAGATTCCCTGTTAGAGTCTAGAACGTAATCCGGCAAGAAATGGATATCAGACCATAAAAGATAGCTATCGATTTGGTAAACTTGTTTCACGATGTGGTCCCGAAAGGATCGGAACGTTGCTAATACACGTGCTTTAGGAACGCTAATCAGCCATTCTTGTGGGGATTCAAAGAGCCGGACTAGGCTTTGGAGCTTATAGTTGCTGAATAAGTCAAGGAGCAGCCGTTCTAAATAATCCAACCGCATTTGCATAACACCAGGCGGAAACACTAAAATACAGATTATGTTGAAGCCCCACGGATAACCTAAGTGGTACTAGTCTAGTCTACGGTCTGGGTGCAGCTTTAATGTACTGCCGATTTTGACAAGCAAAAGGGACGCTAGGAATGGGTTTTCTAGCGTATACAAAATTGGGCGGTTTACGTTGATCAGACAGGTAATAGCTCCACCAGCAGGCATACTAATCAGACTTTTTTTTCTTTATTATGGAGGGTGGGGTGCAAAGACAATGAGCCACGAGGCGCGAGCATGCATGCACGGCACTAGATTATGGAGATGCTCAGCGCTAGGCTCAGCGACCTGCCAATCAAAACGTAGGAGGTCGGCGTTTTTTTTCTGCAAGAGAGACTGGAGGGAACCACTGGTTTCAAAAATGCGGTGAGTATCATATATCAGTTCTCGAAGGCTGTGAAGTCGTGCTAGTATTGAAGGAGGTACAAGTGCAGCAATAGTATCAAAGTCGAGTTTTTCCAGAAGCTGCACTAGGAGTGTAGTATGTATACGGACCTGTAGGCGAGACTCAGGCTCAGTGATGTGCTCAAAAAGCCCTTCATGTTGAAGAAAGATAGCAGACAGGAAGAGACGGCAGTGCCAGTGGACCATACTTGGAGCCTGGAGAGCCAACAGCCACCATCCACCTACGTGCACTAGGTTTTGCAGACATTGCAAAATGCCCTTGGCTACGCTTGGCTTGGAGGCCACCTAGGAGGCCACCACTAGAGCCACGCTCTAGTGTCATAATAGAAAAAGGCTCAACTAAGTCTACCGAGGCATCATACACTAAGCTTTCGTCTAGTACATCTAGCAGGCTTATTCAAGCCTCAACCACTTGCGTGCTAGCGGCTACAAACGGTATGAGGTGAAAAGGGATAAGTAGACTGCTAATCGGGTACTGGTCGCTCAGGAAGTCGGCAATAAGCGCTCGACAAGCGGGGGGAGGATTTGTTGGTTACTCCCCATGTTTCGTCTTTTCTTCATTTCCAAATAACAGTTTTTTACCGTAATGCTTGTCTTATTACCTGCCTAGCAGACCGTAAAAGCCTTTTGCACCTATACAGCACTTCACCGCGGCACCCTCTCATAAAAAATTCATTTCATTTCCTCGATCCCCCCTCTAGATTTTCCGTGACGTGTGTTCCCCGCCCTCGCTATCCGCTTTCGCTCCTTTACTCCTCTGAAGGGTGCTGTTACAATCCTCATAAACGTCTTCTTTTGCACTTCTTTTGCTGGCTCCAACGAAGAATGTCTCCCACTGCCCCTCGATGAAAGCAAATCCTTCCAGAGTTGCTTTTTTGCTGAAGTCGTCCTTCTGTGCCGCTTTTTCTTGCAACAAGTGCACGTGAAACAAGTGTCTTGGGGTGTTGCGAACACTGCGAGAAGTTCAGACAGGTAAAAACCGCAGTGTCAGATTGGCACCTGGCGGTTAGGAGCGAAAAAAGCTCGCACGACACGGATAGACGGCAGAGAAACAGATAGAGAAAGAGTGAGACCAACCTTTGAGTCATCGTGTCAGCGTTGTTGCCTCCATTTTCAAGCTGAGGCTTCCGGTCCCCCTCCCCTCCTCTAACAGTGTCAGAAACGACCCCTACGGAAGAAGAGGCCGAGGCAGAAGTGTTGTTTGACTCTCTTTTCTTGCGTTTCCCCTTTCCCCCCCTCCAACGCGTGAATTGGCCCCTCCGAAGACGAGGCCGAGGCCCAACTCTGTATTACAGAGATAGAAGCGACAGGCCGATAACCAAGACAACACACTGTACGACTGTCTTTATCGCAGCTCAAAGGAGAAGGTCTGTTTCAAAAACGGTATGTATAACCTGCCCAGCCAAACCTTCACCCCATGGTCACAGATTGTATACCACGATCCTTCTTGAATATGAGTATGATGCCATACCAAACGAAGAAGCCATTGCCGAGGTATATAGTAGAATTTTTGAAGCTGTGTTTGAATAATAGACAGACTTGTTTCTCCACTTTTTGGTGCAAGCAATCGGCGGCCATATTCAAAATTTGAAGATAAACATTGGAGAATATTATTATTAAGATGCATGCCATTTGGAAGAGCGAAATTTATGGAAAGGCGTCACTAGCACTCTGTTGCAGAATACATTTAGGAAATACGTTATAAACCCTCTTTTGAAAAATTTTCTGATGGCTTCTTTCCATTCAAACCCTGCCAAAGAAGGAGGATAGATATTAGACGCTAAGTTTGCCCGCTTAGCACTCACCTAAAAAATTGAAATGAATGCCTCCAACAAGGCTGTAAAAATCAACAGCAATCTGATTAAGCGTTTTACTTCTAGTGGAGATGTCCTATGTGCACGCCGTTTATATAACAACCCGCGTGAATTCCAAATTGATGTCTGCTTGCTGATGTTCTATAACGACTGCCCCCCGTTTGAGCCTGTCGATACCTGCGAGACCATGTTTCCTTTTGAAAGCGTCAATAAGTTCAAGTTAACTGCCTGGTTTGAGTAGCAGCGATCGGAGTGCGGCCAGATAGACAGCTATCTGTCCAGGTACAAAATGTCAGACCCTAATATCAAAGAAAAGTGTGCAACTGCCAGGTGGATCCATACCTGTTACCACCTCGTTTTCCGTCATTATCAGACCTCCGCTTTGATATTGCCGGGTATTGCCTCCCGGGTGTAAAGATCTTGTGGTTAACAGTGAGCAAGATCCTGAAACCATCTGTGAACATTGTTTTTGAATCACAGGTAGCGAGATAGACATCGTCAGCAATCTAGTCAGCAATAGTGACTTAGAGGTGTTTATTCACCAGCGAAACCTCAACATCTCAAAGACCAAGCTGCAGTAAACACTCAAGAGAATTAGCAGAGGCCTGGCCCAGATACGTCTTTGGCGGAGAAGAGACCAGAGAGGCCTTTGTGATCTCAAGCTGGCACCGCCTGACAACACTCATTTCACTTTTTAGCGTGATAGGTGGCGTACGCTTTATAGTGCTTTGACATGCTGCTCAGCCAGCTAACTAGGTTCTGCCCATTTACGTGAATATACCACCTTTGCTGCCCATCTTGAATCTTTTTCGGGAAGCGAACCCGGTAGAGATACATCGTGTATCGTTATACTTCTATCGTTTTCATGCCTTCCTTTATAGATATGCATACGCAACAAAGATTGACGCACACGCTTTTAAATTTTAAAAGTAGGTGTTCTTTTACGCGGGTTCAATAGTCTCTAGTCCTCGTCCATAAACTCATCAAGCTCTTCTTGTAGACTTTTGGATGGTTCTGTCTTCTGTGCAAGTAAACAACCGCTGTTCAATCTTGAGCTGCCTGCGCGGGCTTATGAAGGAAGAGCCTTTATCTACCGGGGAGATTGAGGGGAAGGGGGACAAATTGTATATGTACAGGAAGTTTGGCCAGTATTGCCAATCCCTTTGTGCCAAAGACGCCGCTCTCCACCTCTAATATCCGTAGGAGAGAAAGACGAGCATCTCAACGCAATCCGGGGATGCTGATACCATTGGCCGTCTTTAGAGGTTGCATCATGTATGCGTGTGCCTGGTCTGTAATTGAAAGGGCTTTCTTTCTCTTTCGTGTGTAGAGGTTGGGGCGGTACGCTTCTTTTAAGACTTGGACAGGGACCTGAATTTCCACCCGCTCCCTGAAGGGTCTTTTGTGCGCGTTCTTTATTGACAAGAATGAACTTGGTGTTAGCCTCTATTTTATTGAACAGTAGGCGGTCGATTCTGTTGCGAAGCTCCAAAAGAGCGGAAGTAAGGGGGGGGTTGCAGAAATTACAGGGTTCTTTTTTGTCTCCGCTGAGATTGCTTCGAGCCGAGCCATGTTACTATTTTTTAGTTCAATCTGCAGATGCGCAGTCGGACTTTCCGGACAGGATTCTGTATGGAAAGATAAAACACTTTCCTCCTCCTTTCTACTTGACTCATGGAACATAATGATTCGACCCAGCAGGACATGTCCAAGAACTAGACTTGTTGGAGGTGTGGTCTCTTTCACTTTTGGCTTGCTATCGTTTTTCTTATTTAACTTAAAGAACCAACCAAGGATTCCCTTCCCCGCTCTTCCAGCCTTTTTCTTTCCCTCATGGATCTATTGCGTAAAAGAATCAAGACAAAAGGAGTACCTAACTCCACCTAGGATTTGGCATCAATCAATCAATCAATCAATCAAACCTGGGGTGAGAAACTCAGTGATCTACAGAACTTCCAGAAGCTTAGCCTGACGTTCAATCTGCTGTCTTGTGCTTCCCAGAGAGGACCGGGTAGGGCCAGCTGCTTGGAAAGAGGGTCTACATGCAGGCTATATATGATGATGTAGCCAGTCTTCTCTGATAACGGATACGTACCCCTTAAAAGTCATCGAATCAGATTCTATGCAGTTTCAGGTGGTCCAACGAAGCAAGCGACAAACTGTGGAAGAAAGCATGGAGACACAGAGGTGAGCTGAAGCATCAATGGAATCAATGAAGAGATTGTCGAAGAGCTGGCATTGCTAAGCAAGACTGTATGTTCTACGTAACTTAATTAATTCCAAGAATGCATATTCATTTTTTTGCATGCACTGGCATCGCAGTCAGACTGAGACCAAGCCAGGACCCCAAGCTGCATGAATAGGCGACGCCGAGCCTGCGAGGCCAGCCTGCGTTTAGGCGTACAGGCTGTATATGGAGGGGAGGCTTCACAGTTAATGAGCGCCCGAGAAACGGCTCGATCCTACGCGTAACAGAACCAAAAGACGTAAAGTCGACTCAGTTCCGTTTCAAACCGACGAATTCTAAACATCTGTTGGTCGTGAAAGGCGCACGGATCCCCTGACTCAGAGATCTTCAAAGAACCAAACCGAGTTCAAATATGGCTCCAAGTCAGACTGAGTCCAGAACTCTGAACCAACTTGAAAAGACATGTCTCTCCACGTCAACCGCTCACGTGTTGCAGTAGGCTGTCCTTATTGATCCCTTCCTCCACTCTGTGCTTGCAGAGACAAAGGCAGCGAAGGCGGCGGCCAAAAAGAAGGCCGATGAGGCGTACAAAGCAGCGGAGGAGGCTGTGGCGCTTGTGGAGAAGCTTGAGGAAGAAACCGTGGAAGCGGACCCTGATGTTGTTCCACAGGAACCCCAGGCTTAGCAACAAGAGCCAGCCCAGAATCAGGCTCTCGCTTCGGAGGCTCTTGTGGCTTCTTTGCAGGCGCTGGCCAAAGCTAAAGCCAAGAAATCGAAGAAGAACGAACCTCCACCCCTAATCTCCAAGGAATATACCACATTGCTGTTGACGATTGTAGAACAATAGCAGCAGGCACCTAACGCCCAAGTTGGGCAGAACGATCCACCTGCCGGCAGCCGGCACTGGTAGGGAAGGAGAGAAGAGCGAAGTTAAGCTTATCAGTGAAGGAGGCCCAGTGCTCAACACGAACACAAAGAAGCATGGGCAGGCAGAGGCTGGTCTCAGCATGGGAGCAGCGGCCAAGAAGAAGGCCTTGGACCTCGATGCGGCTGCGCATGCTCTGGCCGAACAGTGGGACGCCTCATTTGACGACAACACCAGGACTATCCTGCAGGCCACCATGGGGAATCAAGAAGGGACTCCAACATCCTTCTTTCACCCTCCTTCCCTCAATCGCAGCCAAACACCCTGTGCTTGCTGCTTTTCTCTCACGTCTGCGTCGGAATCTGATTCACCCCCTGATTGCCCTGGTTTTGACCGATATGGCAGCCCCTCTCAGTACCCTTCACTCGGATTTGGGCGCACTAGCGACGTCTAGCGTGCTCCAATTTGAAGGACCCAATTGAGCCGGGCATCTCTCGCTATCAGGCAAGGAGATTCCTTGGTGATGATGCTGACCCAACCTCTGTCACACGAAAGTACAACTATGCCTCCCCGACGGTGTTTCCTCCGCCGGTGAGGTTTTGGGTGAGAGTGCTAACTCGAGCGTCGCACGACGCCTCCAGCGCCTTTCAGAAAGCCGTGAGGCAGTCTGATTCTGCAGCCTCTAAGGCAGAGAAGGAGATAGCCTCGATAGCCATGAGAATCGCTGCAGACATAGTTGCCAAAATGCAATGTAATACACTGTAATACAGTCACTGTGAAATATAGTGTACTACAGTCAAAATCAAGTTGCAGTGCAATGTATTATACTATTAATAAACAAATTAATTAATATAATATTTAGGTTCTTCTAGGCAGTTACATACAGTTATAGATGACTAAAAGAGCGATTAACAATGTTTTTAACATAATTAACATGTAAAATCATTAAAAAATTATTTAATAATCATTATTATCATAATATAAAGACCTCCCTGAACCTAACTACTACTTAAAAGTTCAGGCCGCATTTTAAAATTTGGATAAGCTTGAAAGTCCGCACCGCAGGCGCAGATCATTTATGGTGTCTTGAAAGCCAAAGCCATATATTTGGATGGTGTTTTGACTGTCTACGCCGCAGGCGTGGATGGTCTCTTAAAAAAAGATGCCGCAGATAGAGATGATCTTGATTATATTTTTTTAAGTGGTACTTAGGTTTAGGGAGGTTAATATAAATACATAGATTTTCATGGAATTAAAGTCTTTAATATTGTGTTCCCCCCCCTGTATCCCACCCCTCCTCTCTCCCCTTCCTCTTTTCTTTCATGCTGGTGCCTTTTTGGAGACGTTGGAAAGACCCAGGCTCTCGAAGAGGTCAGACATCGCACAAGGGGTGCATGTTTTGGTCGTTGGGACCGGGAGGAAGCAATGTACCATATACAGTATAGAGTGTGCGCTGCGGTATGCCAGGTGCAAGGTGACCCGGTACTGCAGTGTTGCATGTCAGAGGTCTGACTGGCCTCTGTAGTACAAAAGGGTCTGCAGATAGATGCGGGACCTCAACGTCCTCTCGGTCTCTCGGCGGGCTCTGGAGTTCGCTGCTTTGGGTGCCCTACCAGCGCCTGCCTCTCTAACTCAGATTGACTGACTGACTGACTGATGTCTCTGTGTATGAAGCTATGTGAACAATTTTAAAAGTATTCTTTTGTATAAATCATCATTTTTATGATTCATTATCACATTGATTTATAGTGTCATAGCTTTAAAATTCTAAATTTTTCTGATTAGGATCCTAGACATTAACTATGTTCTTTCAACTAGCTTCCTAGAAGACCTTTGTAAGTTGTACTAGATATAATATATTACACTGGAATTCAAGTTGCTGTATAATACAGCTTAGCAACTATGGCTACAGAGGACCTCCACAATATTTCTTTCAAATTGGTTGGCTCTCGGATTAAAACATGGGAGGCAGCAGACGATAGACTGGCTGAGAAGTTGTATGAGAACCGGCCTTCCGTTGCATATAATTATTACCTTCTCCGTGTATCTCTTGCACACAGAATGACGGTTCTCGCCAGGGGAGGACTCATGGCCGATGTAGTTCAGTTCTTTGCTGAAATGCTCCCCCTCGCAGTCTTCACATTGGCCAACATCGTGATCAAGAAGCTGGGTCTGGGAGTTAAGCTCTCAAGCCCGATGGCCTCGCAGAGCATGAGGAAGACAGAAACAGACATGGCCCCTATTTCCTCCGGCTTGTCGGGAGAGAAAGGTAGTCTCAGACAGAGCTGGCCGTATGGTGGCTCCATCCAGAGGGCTGGATGGAGTGCACACTCACCGACAGATCCCACATATCTCTGGTATGATCTGCGCAGAGTCGAGCTTGGAATGAAAGCGGGCAGGGCCATTGAGGCACCTCACTGGACTTCCGATTGCACAAAAGACAATATGTAAGTGAAATACCACTGACAGGTGTGTAAGGACTTGGGTTTGGAACACAAGTCGGACGGTTTTTTATGCCGCCAAGCATATGCACACAACACAGAGCCATGCAGGCCGCCTCAGCCTCGAAGGGAAACCTTCAGCCCTCGGTAGGGCTGTCAGCCCTCCTCCCAGCACTTCAAGCCCTCATCCAGAAAGAGCCCTCGAAGGAGTAGAAAGATACGAATCTGATTTGTTTGTTATGTATCACGTCTGGACTTGGAGTTGCGCCAGACTGGAAAGCAGCCCTAATTTTTGGTTACTTTGGTATGGTGACTGGAGTGAACAGAGTGAATCGAAGGAACAAGAAGTCAATTATTAATAATTCAAAAGGATTCTGAGGAGAACTGTCCCTGATGATTGTGTCTACCTGGATGAGGATCAGATATCATTTGAGCTGACTTCCCACAGACAGATTTTTGAATGCAGTCCTTCAGTCTCAGACGGTCATCCTCAGGTAATGACAGGCACTCTCAGTTCAAGCAAAAAAATATAGACGAAAAGAGATCAAAGCTTTAAGTTAAGAAAGATCCATGAGGAACATAAGTTGACAGTTTACGAGGCAGTGCATTGAGACTGAAAACCTCGAAAAAAACCGTAGTAAAAGAACAACTGCCCTCAATCACACACAAAAAATCAATAACTTAAAGTTACTATTGTATCTAATACTACACATAAATAGAGTCAGTCTTCAAATAAAATGGAAAACGGCTGATGATCAAACATCATTAAAAAAATGTAGTATTATGTTTTTTCTTTTGTGAGTTTTTGTTATTCATACTAACAGAAGCGATTTCTAACTAATCAAAATTGGTGCTTACAAAAAAGCTTACAAAAGAGTTAAAGCATATCGTGAAACAAACTCTTTTTCAACGTTCTACGCATCTGCTAAATAAAATACTAAGAGGTTAGGAATCCTCTCAGTAATATAATGATAAAGAAAAAAATTAATATTGCTTCATACATAGGTATGAAGCATAATCATATATACATATGAACCCAGAAAATCAATCAGCCTCACAAAGTTAGCACAACTGACGTTCACTGATAAAATTATATAGATTTCAGTCAAACAAGAAATTAAAGTTCTAACTGTTATCTGATGATACCAAGCATCATCCAAGACACATTAGTTCTTATAGGAGGAGGCGATGGAGCTTCAAAAGTAACATCGTTCCATAGAGTTTTCAATTCTTCCCACTTGCCCTCCCAGCCTTCCTGGTCTGGTAAAAAGCAGACGTCGGACGACTTAATCAAAGCTTAGCTATCTGAAGATAAAGCAACGACTTCTTTGTACCAAAAAGTATTTAGTTTATGTGGTACTAAAAAGAACGCTCGGCTGGATCCTGCCAGCGGCTGTTTCAGCGCTCGCAAGACCCCTAACAATGATTCAAGAGAGGGAAGCCACAAGGAAAAGTCATCACCATGCATGACTTGTTCTCTCCCCCGGATGAGTGTGAATTCTTACGGCAGAACAGGATAGAAGGGCTTGATTGAACCCCTTATAATATTTATGTAAAACACACCAGGAATGAGGGGTTAATCAGTGTCGACGGTAAACGGGAGTCCAAAAATGGAAGAAGGCATCAGACAGTTTGTTGGCAGCCCTAGGAATATGCCAGGCAGCTACGTTCCACCCTGGCTCACGCTCTACATCAAACACTGTCAGTTGTTTTCTCAAAGTGCAATGATGGTTAACCGCCCCCCATCCCTTGTTAATAAGGGCCACGGTCGTTTCATTATCAGAACGCACCTGATTCTCGTTGTGATAAAGGTTTGCACCTTACTCTAAGCTATAGATGGCGTCCACGGCGGTGTGCAGCTCTCAAGTATTTGAAGACTCAAAGGCAAGGGAGTCAGGAAAGGCATAGACTTTCCCCTGCAGCCCCCTCCCAGAGGCACGGACAATTCCCCCGCCACTCCCCGAGGCATCTATAGCCACATCCACGCCTGGCCCATCTAAGAAAGCAGCAAAAAAGGATGGACATGCATCCTACCATACGGCCAGACCCCCATCCGCGGCTTGTCTCTGTCTATGAGAACCAAAGACGTACAAGCATAGTCAGGGTTGGATAAAGGTTGGCACCACCAAATCAACCCATCCCACATGGCACACGTAAGAGCAGCAGGGGCACCACAAGCCTGCCGCCACTTTAAAGAAACCCTTTTCAAGGCAGCTAAACAATACCAAAGCGGTCGCAAGTGGATGCCCCCTTCCTGTAAGATGGGAAGCAGAAAAGAGAGCTTCCCAACCAATGAGGCAATTTCTTGCCATGTCGGGCGTCCCTCCAATACCCCATCTAACAAAACAAGCCAAGACTTGGCCTTCTTTTGGGGTATGTATAACTGTAGCCTCATGGTGTCGATGCTGATGCCAATAAAGTTGAGGCGCTGCTCCGGGCTTTCCCGCTTTTTTGGATGCACTAGCCAGTGGAGGCCTTCCATAGCTGCAACAAAAACCTCCATCTTCTTCTCAGATACTTTCCTATATAAAACCGCAGCCATGGTGTCGTCCAGGTAAGGCTTAGATGCTCTACCAAAGGAAGAAGGAAGTGCACGCATCGAAAGTACAGCCATAGCTTGAAAAAAATAGGGACTAACCGCACTCCCAAAGGGTAACGCACGGCAGACATAGAACTCTCCAGAGTACGAATGCTGGAATCCAAACAATGGGATGTGAGCGCTAACTTACTAGTCTATGGGTAGATGGAAGAAACCGTCTTGGTAGTCGACCTTCCAAAGCTAACCATTCCTTAGCACAGCCGCCAACAGCTCATGGATCTTCGAGAGTGTGAATGATGGTACCCGGCAGGCAGAATTGAGACTAGAAGCAGTGATATCGAAGATGATCCTAAGCTTCGCTCCCTTTACAACCAGACCCAGTGGAGTTAACAACCAGGGCTTATACTCAACCTTTTGTATGTATCCGAGAGACTCCAAGCAATAAAGTTCCCCTTCCACCTCCACTCGATATGTAGACTCTGAGTCACAGATAGAAGAGTAATTCCCCAGGTCAATTTTGGGGGGCCAATAGTTCAGAGGGAACTGGAACCCTTCAGTTAGAGCTTGTGCAATATGCGAAGGGAAACCGGCATCTCGAGCTCTTTCTCCGGACAAATAACGAGCGGAGGGACGCGGCCTGGCATCGGGACAAGAAGACGGAACCCCGGGAACATAAAGGGGCAGAGGCCAGTCTGGAGGGCCATGCACCTTGGAAACGCGAAGAGACATATTCGACTCTGAATCGTCACTATGAGACAAAACGAAGTCAGGCAAATGCTCCAAAGAATGTGATGAAGATTCAAACTTGCCAAAACGACACTGCATCGCTCTACTCTGTCTTGAGTCCCAGAGAATCCTACAGTATTGAAACACATAGGTGCATCCGGTAGTGATTGGTAGTATGAGCTGTAATGACAACCAACAGACCAACGCATTCCTTTCGAACAGGTTAACTACAAACGTATGCATGAACTTTCAAGGTCAGAAAGTTTGACATACATGCGCGAGGCTTAATCGCCTCGGGAGGCAGCTCAACTCTACTGAAATTAGCCGAGAGGCCCTGAGATCGTACGCACTCGCATAACGCATTTTTTCCTTTTTGTGGGGGGGGGTCGCTTCTATCTCCGTCCGTCACGGTGTCGCCCGAATTCCAAAATATGCCCCTCAAGCAACTCACACGGAGCCGTGATTGCATATACAATTACTTTGCACATGCGTGCCCCTCAAGTAACTCGCACGGAGTTGCAAGTGTATGCTTGTACGGTCCTGAAAAGCATACTTCATGCACGTTGCCGTGGCCCCCGCCCCATGCAGCTATACAAGACATGCCTAAGCCCCCGATAGTGTGCATCAATCAAATTTGCGGACCCCCTAAAGGGCCCCCCAAGGCACTCACCCAACTGGTTAGGTGTATCTCATTATATATAGCTTCTAAGCTAAAGGCTGTGGCCCTATGGCCCCAATTATATAAACAACATACACCCAACCAGTTGGGTGAGTGCCTCAGGGGGCCTTTTAGGGGGTCCGCTTGATGCACACCATCGAGGGCTTAGGCATGTTTTGTGTAGGTGCATGTATGCATGGGGTGGGAGCCATGGCAACGCGCACAAAGTATACTTTTCGGGACCGTGCGAGCATGCACTTGCAACTCTGTACGAGTTATTTGAGGGGTACGCATGTGCGAAATAATTACATGTACGATCGCGGCTCCGTATGAGTTGCTTGAGGAGCATATTTTAGAATTCGGGTAACACTGTGACAGACAGAGATAGAAGCGACCCCCCCCCACAAAATGAAAAAATGTGTTATGCGAGTGCGTGCGATATCAGGGCCTCTTAGCTAATCTCAGCAGAGCTGAGCTGCCCCTCAAGGCAACCTGCATGCAACATGTAGTACGGTTGCATACCAACTGCGGCAACACTGCAAACGCTGCATACAGTTGTCTGACCTTGCTTCCGGAATTAGTATATATAAGCCCGCTACAATGGCTAAAAAAGATGACAGAGAGTACATCTAAAAGGCTAACAAAATAACTTACTGCCGTTGTACAACAGATATAAAGATACTGCACATCTAAGAATACGCAGGCAGGCCCGCTATATGGGAGGTGTTCTGAGGGCATACACTACAGTGTTTGCAAGATGTCTAAGTTACGTGAGATTACATCCAATTCTTTCAGTGTATGATGAAGAATTCTCCTTATCTCCAGCAACCTAGCCCAAACGAGGGGCTTCCACGCCCTCTTACAAGAGGCAGCTAGGCTTCAAAAAGTTGAGGAAACAGCCTTCAAGTTTGCACTATCTACTGTCATCTCATATGAATCAGCAATCAGATACATCCGTGCATTAGAAGCGTCTCCTCAGGAGCTCCTTCCATGCAACTCCACAGACAAAGTGAAAGCGGTCTTTGTAAGCATCCAAGGCAGACCAGTAACTGTTTCGTTTCTTCACACTCTATGGGCCGCACTGTAATGGCAGCACAGAATCAACAACTGTCAGCCTCCTCCACTCAATGACCTATCATTGAAACACTTTTGGATGGGCCTTCAGAAGACATGATTGAACCATCAGGTCGCCTCTTCGGTGCAAGCAATCACGCCGGATGAAGTGTAAGAGATCTTCAGCAAATAGATCCCCAGCACATCGACGGCAGCGGATCACCAATCGCCCCTAACTCTCAGAGACCAGGCCATTGCCGTCCTGTATTACTATGGGTGCCAGCGTTTTGCTAACTTTAGGCATATCGAAAGGTGTCAGATCATACTAGCCTTTGATAGGGTCAGCGGCAACTAGCTCGATTGGGATATGAAAGTTCTCAGGCAAAAAGGCGACCAATATGGCAGAGGACAGTGGCTACACCTCCCTAGAAGAAACCGAATTGTTGCCATCGGCGACATCATTTACAGGTTCCTCAGATTTGGACCACCAGATGATAGAGGTCTGCTTTTTACAACGTGGAATGCCAGAACAGGCCATTGGGTAGCACCCAATCAAAGACCTTTATCGGATAACGCGTTCCAAAGAACATGGAAAACACGGGTGCAAGAAGTGTTCCTCCACACAGATGGGAAGACCGTCTACTGTTTGAGAAAAGGGGGGGCCTCCTGGCTTTATGAGCTTACAGAAGTCTCAGACCTCATCACAGACATCCTGGGACACCATACTCTGGTAGATGAGAAAAAAGGCAAGGGAACTCACAGCAATGCAGCCTGCATTACCGTCCGACCACAAAGAATCAAGGACCTGATTACTCAATTCTAGAGGTATGTGCATGCGTACTGATCTGCGGCTGTCCAACAGGGAAGCTCTAAGCACTTATCTAAAGACCATCATGGCTTCCTAGATGGCTTCATTATACAGTATTTTATGAATTCCTTAGCTCCATGCCGCCATAGCCTACCATACTAGCTTTATGACACTCTATCATTATGGGGGCCCACTTTCAGCCTTGAAGCCGGAGCTAGAGCCGGAGGTTCCTAGGGCAGCGTATGCTAATAGCCTAAAGCAGCAAGACTGATAGGTCAAGTAGCTATTAAAGCATTATTAGCAGCGTCGCCCCTGCGACTTGTTAGGGTGAAACCCTAAGTAAGGTGTATATAGGCACCTCTCTAACTAGGCCTACCTAATATATAGTAGCCGATCGGGGCCGCGGGAGCTTAAATGAATAGACGATGCTGAGCCTGCGAGGCCAGCCTACGTTTAGGTGTACAGGCCATATACGGAGGCTTCATAACTAATGAGCGCCCGAGAAACCGCTCGATCCTACGTATAATAGAACTGAAAGACGTAAAGTCGACTCAGTTCCGTTTCAAACCGACGAATTCACCCACCCACCCACCGCTATTTGGTGAATCATAATTTTGTGCTTCAAGCATTAAACTGCTCAGCTGGTGAACCTGGCTAAGGGACGAACCAGTCTGTTCTGTACCAGTTTAAAATAAATTGTGGGGGCTGAGATAGCGAATGGGAACCTCTATCGGTTGGGGGAGCCGGAGGTTCCTAGGACGGCGCATACTAATAGCCTAAAGCAGCAAGACCGATAGGTCAAGTAGCTATTAAAGCGTTATTAGCAGCGTCACCCCTGCGACTTGTTAGGGTGAAGCCCTAAGCAAGGCGCATATAGGCACTTCTCTAACTGGGCCCACCTAATATATAGTGGCCGATCGGGGCCGCGGGAGCCCAAATGGGGCGGCGGGCCGCGGGGCCCCCATGGATGCATGCAAGGTGCATGGCAAAACTTGCGATGCACGCGGCCCACAATTCATGTGTTGTTCTGACCGATTCAGCCTTCAACACGAATTGCCTGAAACTGCAAGGTGCAGACACTCCGCACAACTCCGGCCCCTTTCCACACTCTGTAGCTGTATATGTCTACTCAATGTTGAGGTGAGGCCATTTGTGCAATTCTGATTCAGAAAGCTTCTGTCCGAATCTTGAGCTCGGTGACCGAACAACACTCGGGCAGAAACACACAAAGAGCGTTCGTATACATATTCGATTTCGTAAGAAAATGCCTCTTCTCGCGAACCCCCTTGAGCCTCACGGGGGAGGTTGCAATACCGATTTCCTCCTCAATGTTGGACTTTTCCCAGGTGCGTGAAATTAAGCAGCGAGGGAGGATCCAGTTCCCGTGTGTTGCATTCCTGAGTGCCTGACCTTTATTTATGTATAGACGCGTGTCGAGTGTCTCGTATCGTGTTCCATACGTACATGTACATGCATACATTTGCAGGCACCTATTCCACCTACCAATTGGCTGACCTTGAGGACCTCATTCTCATTGAAAATCCACGGAACAAGGACCAAAAATTTCAAAGAAAGGGAGGAGCGGCTTTTCCCTCCATCCCCGCCGTTGTTTTCAAAGCGCCCGAAGGGGGTGCGAGTCGTCTCGCAATTTTCAGTCACGGCAGGGGAAGCGATTTAGGAATGCTGCAACTGCGGCTGAAGAACATCGCACAGTTTTGCAAACTTCATATCATTGCATATGATTTTCCCGGTCAGTTGTGGTCTTCTCCTCTCATCGATGAGTAATTCTTATTTCGCGATTTACTTCTGCTCGTCCAGTGCTCTTTACTTCTTCTTCGGGTCCTTTGACTGCAAGGAGGTGTTCATTCAAGGAAGCAAGCTTCGCCCATTATGCTTTGACAGGAAAGCTCGGACTTTTGCTTGTCATGCCCGTCTATGCCGCAACGTGTCCTCCTAAACCAGCCAAGCAGGAAGAGAATGTCATTCGATTCACAACAGGCAGTTCTCTCCCAGCTTTGTGTGTGTGTCTGCATGTGTCTGAGTCTATATCCAACCTGCTGGAGAGCCATGTTCACCATCCTTCCATCTGTCCATTGTGCAGGATACGGAAAGTTTGAGGGTGTGGCTGACGAAGAGTACGTTGACTCGATCATCCTCTCTGTGTTTCGATTCGCTGTGGAGAAACTGAAATTTGATTCCAAGGTCAGGCAGATTCTTTTGAGGCACCAGAGAGGCCATTCCTATCCCAAAGACTAAATTCCGTGAATCAGAATTCTGGTTGAATTGGCCCGCATCTTCTTGCTGCCTTATCTTCTTTCGTTTCTGCATTCTGGACTTCTGCGCATCCTACCCAGTTGCCTTCCGGATGTTCGTCCTCGTTGCCTCCCTGAATCTGCGGTTCCTCTTTTCTCCACTCAGCAATCTTTTTAGCTTCTTCTTCTTCTTCTTCTTCTTCTTCTTCGCGGTTCTTTGCCGGGAATTTGTGCGTGCAGCAAATTTTGCTCTGGGGGTTTTCAATGGGGACGGGCCCTACTGCGCGTCTGGCCTCTCGCCTGTACTCGGAGGGAACTGAACTGGGGGGACTGGTGATGCATGGAGCCTTTCCGTCAGTCTGCCTGCCTGTCTGCTTTGTTTCCCTTATGGCTGTCTCCTGCATTGTTCCCCTCCGTCTGTCGTTCTGTCGGTCTGCCTGTCGGCGTGTTTCGCTCTTCATCAGTATTTTGGTGCGTCTGTCTGCTTTCGTCGGTTGCCCTCTTTTCTTTCTCTGCCCAGTCCAAATAGTCGAAATTGACTGGGCATGATTGACTAAGAACTTCACTTTACTGACAGGTAAACGCAATGTGTCTCTCAAGACTTGCGGAAGGAACACTGCCGGATGCCCCGATGTTCCCTCCGGCCTGTGAATCTTGATTGATTGTGTGCCTGCATGATTCTATGTGCAGATCTGTGCGAGAGGCGGGGGCCCTGACTGCCAACGTGCCCCGTGCTCTGATGCGACTTCTGGTCGGTTTGCTCTTTTGGGGGGGGCAGGGAAAGAGAAGGCCTGGGTGGAAGCGAGGAAACCCGTGTGAGAAAGAAAAGCGAGTTCAGGCGAGTAGGGGGTGGTGCCAGAACATGGAAAGATCTTCGACATCAAGGCACTGCTAGAGAGAGAGAACTGGAGAATGTGCCTGTGCCCTCGACGTCTTTGATCAGTACTCTTCTGTCCGTCAATGAGAGACGTCTGTTGATCATTCGAAGCAAGGGGGTCCGAACGAAAGCGAGAATCATCTCACGACAAGCACTTTCTATTTAACAGCACAGTATTTTTCTCTCCCTGCCTTTTTCCTGAATATTGGCCGGTATCCTATCCAGGTTCATGAAGACAGATATGACACCCGGAAAGCCCTTCAAAAGTTCGCAGGTCCACTTCTGCTGCTCCATGGTCAGCACAAGACATTTTCTTTTTCTTCGTCTTGTTCTTTTTCTTCTTCTTCATGGAAACAAAAAAACGAAGTTGAGCACTCTCCGAGGTCGCGCATTGCTGGGGACTTGCCTCCTGGCCAAAGGAGCACATACAGACCCGAACACAGGCAGGCCCCCCAATCTGACGTTCGTTTAGTGGGTGCCCCTTCGATGTGTCGTTCTCCCATCTGTAACCAACTCGTATGTTTTCTGGAGTCTTTCTGCTGCGGTGATTTACCTTCCTGTTGTATCTACATGAATCCCGTTTTCTGCCTTGTCTCTCTCTGTCTCCATTCTCCTCTTCTGCTTTGGTGTGTCGACAGGCACGGAGGATGAACTGTTCCCGATTTCAACTGCACATGAGCTTCTGAAAGGTGCCGAGGAGGCAAGAGAGGACGGAGGGGTCGAGAGCAGCCGGCTGGTGCGGGTCCGTCAGTCAGTCAGTCAGTCCGGTCGAGGTCTCCTTCCCTTTCCTTTCATCGATTTGTCCACTGTTTGGTCTCGACGACTTACTTCATCTGTGAAAGGAAGGCTCCTCCTTCTACGGTCTGCAAGTGTCAAATGGCCAGCCGAGCAGAGACAAGAAACAAACGATATTCCCCACACACCCACACACGGACATACACACAGACCACACAGACACACACTCAGATACACACCCACCCAATCACCCCCCCCCCCACACACAAACACACATGCACACATACACATGAAGTCAGAGGATCGAGGAAATTCGGAGGTGAATGAGACAAATCGGTCAGATTGCCTGCCTGTGTGCCTGCCTGCCTACCAATTTCGATGCTCTCAACACGCGTATTTTTCTCTTCTCTCCCTGATACGTTCGTTCAGTTGGTGCCTCTGGAGGGTGTTGGCCACGACGACTTTGACGAGATCATTCACGTGGCCTCTCCCCTCCAGTCATTCTTGAAAGACATCGAAACAGAGGGGGGAAGGGCGTATCAAAAAGTCAGCAGACAGAAGAAGAAAGAGAGGGCTGTCTTTCTTTCATTCAGGTAATGGCAGGCGTGCCCTTTTCCTGTTGCACCTAGCTGTTTTTCTGTGGGCAGCTCTTTTCACTTTCTTCCTGGTTCTGTTGGGCTGCAGATGACCTTGCGACGCGAAATTTGCGCAATGTTCCTTTTCTGTCTGTCTGCGTGTCTGTCTTCTTTTCTATGTGCACTTTTTCCGTTTAGTCCCTCATCCAAAGAATGTGCATTCATTCAAATAAATGTGCAGACAGAGATCGACCTGTGGGACTTGATGAGGAAGTCCGAAGACAATCAGGAGGGGCGAGGCTTCGTTGTACCCTCTGTGGGTCTCCACAGAGAACTTCTGCCTGTCAACACAAGAGTCAGTCAGTCAGTCAGTCAGTCAGTCAGTCAGTCAGTCAGTCAGTCAGTCAGTCAGTCACAGTCAGTCAGTCAGTCAGTCAGTCAGTCAGTCAGTCAGTCAGTCAGTCAGTCAGTCACTCAGTCAGTCAGTCAGTCAGTCACTCAGTCAGTCAGTCAGTCAGTCAGTCAGTCAGTCAGTCAGTCAGTCAGTCAGTCTGTGATCGAATGGGTGAGTGCATGCGTGGGTGGATGGGTCAGTGTGTGGAGAGTGTCTCTCTTTTGCGAATCCAATCCGAAGGCACTGTTGTCCGACGAGGATGGATCTGCAGTGGGAGGGATTCTAGAAGGGAGAAACAACAGATGATCTGCCGCAATTATATATCGACAACGGCGAATGCCAACATACATCTACAATGGCGAGAGGAAATGAATGTCCTGCTCAATCGATCTGCGGAGTGCAGCTGTTTGCTGATTTCGCTTTTTGTGTCAAAAATCAAGCTTGGGTGAAAGGCAGTGCGTTTCAATGTGTTCGTGCGTCCCTGTATGTAGTTTTGACGGATTTCTCAAGTGGCTCAGCGCAGACCGAGTAAGATGCTCTTTTCGCTACATGCCAAAACATACTTGCATGTGCATGTCCTCGTGGTTGTTGCAGGGACATGCCGCTAAGCAAAAAGACGGGCTTCGTAACATGATACTCAAACGAAGTCAGTCTGTTTCCTCCGAGGCATGTACCTGCCCCAAGGAAGGACGCTTGCAAGGTGCATGGGATGATCGATTGAGTGGTTGCATGCGCATGCAGGTTTGTCCCTCGTCCACGTGTGTGTCAGAGTGGCTCTCTTTAGAACCATGTCCTTACCTTCTTTCGTTCATGCGTTCGCACGAAGGATTGCTGTGTAGGGTGCACTTTGATTAAGCACTCAGATCGATGCGATCCGTTGAGGAAACATTCGAGTGACTGTCAATGAATGAATCTATCTGTGTGATTCACCGCAGAGGGTTCTGATATCTGTGAGGAGGAGCAGCAAGAGAGGGATGCGGTGAGTTTGATGTGGTGCAGGAGGGAAAGAAGGAAAACGATGAGGAGTGAATTGGGGAAAGAATGGAAAGAGGGAACTGTTGATCGCTGGCGTGACTGTTTTCTTCACTTTTTGCTTCGGAACTTCTATTTTTAAAACCACAATGGGCAGCAAACTGATGAAAAGCAAAGAGCGCCCATCATTTTTATTTCTTCAATTGACTAACGCAGAAAGAACGAAGCGCAGCTAGCGGTCGGACTGATGAATTCAGCAACTCTCACCATTCGCATGTCCTCTTCCAGTCCAGTCCCTTGGTATGAATTCTTGGCGCAATCATCCTTTTTGTTTCGCTTCCTCTGGTCAGGTCTCTGAAGGCCTTTTGGTCTTCTCTGCCAATTCAGCAGCTGGCTGTGCTCTGCTTTGCATGTCTCTGTGCTTTTCTATGTCCCTCTGCGTTTGAATTTTGTGTGCCCTTTTCCTATCCCTCTCCTCCCTTCTTTCCTTCCTTCTTTCCTTCCTTCCTTCCTGCCACGTGTGCAGAACGAGGTGTTTCCTGAATTCGAAGAGTGGGGGGCGAGGCTGAGGAGGGAAGGGAGAGAGGCACTCGACACAATGGTGCGAGGCAGACAGGGTCAAGACGCGTGGAGACTTTTTCAGTCAGTCAGTCAGTCAGTCAGTATCCGTGCATGTGGACTCGCGGTGGTTTTCATCTTCCACTTGTACTTGAAAGAACTACACAATGCAAAGGTTGAAGGAAAAGGAGCTGTGCAGCGGTTCGTCTTCTTAGAGGCAAGAAATTCACCTGAAGCACTTTTCTCTCAAGCTGTGGGAGGTCCCTCTTTTGTTCGGTCCACATCATGAAAGCAGAGCACGCACCCTTTCATCTTGCCAAACATGCAAATGAACTCACACCCTCCGACTACACCGATTCCTTCACTTTCCTGTGGCCTTGTCTCTGAAATGGGCCTTTCCCTGGACCCGCCTGCAGGGACAAGGAAGTTCTCTTCAGCTACTTTGTCTGGCGCTTCCTCAGATGGCTGGATACCCTTCTTGAAGACAGAGACACACTCCGAGAAATTCAGAGACCGGAAAGTAAGCCAGAGACAAACAAAAGAGGATTTGACGTTTGCATGCCTGTGTGTCATACCAATTTCTTCACATATGAGCCGTCCGAATTACAAGAGAGCTGTCTGCAAGAATGAGAAAGAACAGAATATTCCAGACAGCATGTAATTAGAAAGTATGCACAAATAGTGGTTTCCCTGTATGTGTCAGCAATGAGCCACTCATATAAGGTTTCAAAGACAGACACACAGACACACACAGACACACACACACATACACACACACACACACGCACGCAGGCACGCAGAGGAACACAATTGTTTGTGTGTGTCGGAGCGCAGCTTCTCTTTTGGAGGCCCATCGTTACATTCGGCGGAAAATTCTCACGCAAAACCCACTGGTCGGTTGCTTCGTTGGTTGGGCAGTGGAGCGACTTTCAAGGGGATTGTTGACTGAACCCTCAATTCATTTCAAGAAACACGCGTTTCTTTTTCTTTTCTTTTTTCGTTTCCTAGTCTCTCTCAACCACCCACCCACTAGTGGAAAAACTTCGAAACGGTCGCCACACCTAAGTGAAACTCCCATCTCTGACTGTCTGGCAATCTCTCCACAGGCGACTCTCGACCTGATCCTTCAAAAAGTCTCAAATGAGGAAGCCTCTCGAGAGAAGAACGCACAAGGGGGCGGGAAGGAAGAAACTCCAGAAACAGACGACAGGCGGGAGAGAGACCTACCTACTGAAGAAACAAATCACCGGGCCCCCATGCATTGGAAGGGAGGCTCTGTTCTCTGGAGACTGTACAGTCTGGATGTTTGTGGGGTCGTTTTCGTGTTCCACGAGAACGAGTCCAAGGGCCCCGATGCGAGAGGGGAGAAGACTTCGTCTATCAGGGTGAGAGCATGCATGGATTGGTGGGGACATGGGGGCGGTGGTCATCTTCCTTCATGCTGTCGTTGATGCGTTTGTTTTTCTCTTTTTTTTTTTCCCTCCTCGATCCTTCATTTCGTCCCTTTGTTACACACTGCTGGAGAGGGAAGGAATCTCTCAGCGACATGTTCGATTCTAAAAGTGATGCATGTGTGCGTCCTTCCTTTTGGATTGTGGCCTTTTTATCGAATCAGTTGCCTGCCATACAAGACGCAAGATCCTTGTTTTCGACTAGACCTGGGTGTGTATGCAGGTGTGTGAGAGAGTTTGTGTATGTGTGTACGTGGCTGCATTCCTTTTGCCTATTCTACTTGTATGCCCTGCAGCCTCGCGGCTGGGCCGAATCGCTCTTCGACCCCCAGGCGTCTCTCCTTCCCGTCCTTGATCGTGCCTCCAGGCTCCTCGGGGGGAAGGGGGCAACTTCCCATTCCTCCGAAGACCAGTCGAGTGGCCTCCTTATGGCAGTCCCTCTTTTCGCAGACGCGCCTCGAATGTCCAAGCTCGCAGCATTTCTCTTGGAGGCAGAAACGGAAACGAGAGGGCCAAAAGGGGGAAGCACGGATAAGGAAGAGAAGATGTGGGATCTTGCTCTTAGCGCTGCAGCAGTGTGTGTGTACCGACTCAATCTGCTGGAAATCTCGTCAGTCTGTTTTCCTGTGCCTGCGCTTGCATGTCTGTCACACTCTGATACGCAATTGCCATTCATCTGAAGCTACATTTTTGTGCTTGCATCTTTCCGTTGTTTTGGCTGATCTGCTCTTGGAAGGCGTCCTTGACCGTTTCAGACAAGAGTTTGCTACATTTGAACTCTGTTGAATTGTGAGTGGCAGCATTGTAATTGTTTTTATTTGTCTTTTTCCTAATAATACTGCGTTGTTGTTGCTTTGTGTGTGCAGGGGAGTCCTCCTCCTCGATGGTCTTGGGTCTGCACCCCCCATGTGGCACCCTCAAGGTCGGTCGGCCTGTGCATGGGTGTGCCAGCCTGTTTGAGTGCCTGTCCTTCTTTGTGCCTTTCTGCTGACTGTATGCCTTATCGGGGAAAGTGCGTAAGTAAGTGTGCGTGTGTGCATGTGTGCATGTGAGCGTGTGAGCGTGTGAGCGTGTGCGAGCGTGTGTGTGTGTGTGTGTGTGTGTGTGTGTGTGTGTGCAAGACAGAGAGAAGCATGTGTTTGTGCATAGGACCATTCTTGGTGTGCCTGCGTACACGCGCGTGCGTCTGTGTGGTTCATCTGTAAGTCAGGAGTGGTGTCATTTACCCGAGATCGCAGCACTTGCAGTACGTATCATTGAGAAAAGAATTGGTTTTGATCTCGATCGTAGCAATCCAATTGTTAGATGCTTCGACTGATCGGAGAGAAACATCGTCCCTTGCCCCCGCGTGCCACGCCCTTCTTTTTCTTTGCAGGCGTTGACTCTTTCATCCAAAAACTGATCCGCTGGCCCAGGGACAAAAGTCTCTTCGCAGCTCGGTCGGCCCTCTTCCCTCCGTTTTCCAATAGACCTCTTCAGACAGACTTCCCAGTCCTCCCTCCGTACTTGGAGACAAGACCCGAGGCCCCCCGACTCGTGTTCCCGAAGTTTGACGGCGAGAGGGAAAGAAGGGAGAATCCGTTCTTCTACTCTATCCCCTGGCCTCTCCCACAGGTAGGTCAGAGGAATCAAGAGAGAGAGGGCTGAAGTGATACGTAAGAAGAACGTTTGTACGTCGCTCCCATGCCTTGGCCTGCAAACCTAGGGGCTGCGTCTAGGCTTCTCTCTTCGTATGCACCTATCATGCAGCTTCCATTCAGTCGCGAATGTTTTTCGTCTTTTTTTGTCCCAGCACTGCATGAAATTTTGTGGGAAACTCCTTTTTTGACTCGATTTCTTTTATCTGTCTGCAGGGGTACCGGCACGTGGTCCTCGATAGGATTGTCGAAGCCTCGGAAAGAGAAAAGGCGAAGGGGGAGAAAGACAGAAACAAAGAGAAGGAGAAGGAGGGGGATTCTGTTCTGCAGGCGGGGGAGCTCAGAGGGCTTGTGGATCGGCAAGCCCCTAGGCCTCTCCGTCTTCGTTTTCCCTGTCTGCTTCCTCCCCTTTCAAATACAGCAAATCAGCCTTTTTCTGCCGGCGTGCCCCCTCTCATGGACCTCGGTCGCGATCGCGTAGGACAAGGAGAGAGTGCAGTTGAGGCCGGGAGGAGAGACGGTACGAGCAGACTGGTGGATGCATCTGGAGTCCGCATGTCGTGGAGGGCGTCTTCGAGTGAGGCCGACATGGCTCTCGAAAGACTGCTCCTCGAGATTGGAGATGAGCTTTCCCTTGGAATGAACGAGAACTCCCGATCATCTATAGGTGTCGGGGAGGAGACGCTCAGACGTGCCTCTCGTAGTGCGTCGTCGTCGCCTTCAGGCAGAAGAGGAGAGAGAGAAGGGGAGGGGAGGACGAGGACCCAAACGGCAGGAGGAGCACAGAGGTCCAAGCAGACGGCCCAGCAGACAATTCCGACCTCTGCATCTTCTCCTTCGTCTGCCGCGTCGCCGGATAAGAGGAATTCGGGAGGAGAGGGAGAAATCCGGAAGAAGGGCAAAGAGCAGAGTTTGTTTGTAGTTGATGTTGAGAACAAGATGCGCGCTTTTAAGGTTAGTGGAGATTTATGGACAGAGATAAAACTACGATTGGGTACTTGAGCTTGTTGTTCCCCCTTTCTCCCTCCCTGGTAGTCTGTCTGGTTCTTTGCCCCTTCCTGTGCTTTCTTCGCACGAAAAACAACTGGACAGCTGCTCGAGAGTTATATGATGCACGAAGCGTTGTTGTCTTTCTCATGCCTAATCTTCTGAGTGCTTTTCTTTGCCCCTTTTCATTTCGCGCGGTGCGTCTACTCGTTTCTCGATATATTCCCATCCATTGCTTGTCTGCTTGCAGAAGTTTGTATCGAAGTGCACAGGCGCCATGGGATTACACATGCACCCTGTAAGTCAGAGAACAAATCGGTTGCACGGTTATCCTATCAGCTGTGCTTGTCAGTATTTTGTCGCATAATGCTGGTAGGGTGTCAAGGGAGAAGCAATAAGTGGGGTTGTGGTCGGCCAGTGTCCTTAGGCTTCAAATTCTACACGTGTTTCGTCTTTTGGGCTGACAGTGTAAGTCAAATAGGATTTTGTCTGAAAACGGTGAAGTCCCTCGTTTTCTTTTGAGACTCTACAAGTTCATGTTTCTCTCTGCGTGACCTTTTTTTTCATTCTTCCTTTCTATTTTTCACTCTTTGTTGGCATCCCTGCAGATAGCTGTGGATTCGGGTGCTCTGGCTGCCTTTCGTGTAGCGATCTGTCGGTCCGCCCTTTCGCAGCCTTCCCAGTTCGAAGCCCTCATTTTGTCTCTGACAGCCTCGGACGCACTCGCACAGGAAATGAAGGGGGAGGTGCACAGACTGATTGAGAGTGCAGGAGGGAGAGTTGTGGACCCTGACGACGAATCGACAAAGTCTCGACTTGCACTGGAACTCCTCATTGCCGAGACTGTACATGAGTCCATTGTCCTGCCCGCATACATGCAGAAACCAGCGGCAGTCCCCGCACCCGTACAGCAGCCCGGGGTTTCCCTGCCCACAGCTCCAGGCGCTCAGCATTCCAGTGTAAATGCAAGTGGGGGGCTTCAGAGTCCCCCCAGCAAGCCCGTAGGACCAGTGCGGCCCCACTTCACTCCTCGACCGGGCAGTTCGGAGACCCCCCCCGACACCCAGAGAGACCCAGGAACAGAGAGAGGATACAGGGGGAAGATGGAGGAAAATGCAGAAGCTGTGAGTGAATTCCACGAGGGGGAGCTCAAGGTTGAGTCTGAGGAAACAGAGGGGGGGGAGAAGCTGCCTCGAAAGCCTTATTCAAGAGACGCTTCTCCGGTCGGGAGGGGGAGACTAGGCCCGTAAATGCCTTCCATTTCTGTGCAGTCATGCAATCAGTGGCAATGAAAAATGTGTTTTATGTAAGAACTCCAACGCACTCTTTATTTGTGTATGTTTTGTGTGTTTAGTTGGATCGGTGTCCACATAAGTCTTTCACAGTCATTTCGTATCTGATTTTATGAAAGCCCTCTGAAAACGCATTTAGCAGAAAGACATCTGTTACAAATCGAAGGTTCCTATCAAATCAAAACAACTGGAACCTCAATCAAATGCATAATACTAAATCTAATATAAATTGGTTAAATAAAATTCCGCTATATGAAGTCTGCCAGTGTACTATGTTTCTAAGTGGACATTTTCTTTGAAAAATGAGATCCGAAAAGATTGCATATACATAAACTTGAACCTTAGCGTAATTAAACCAATATAGTATATTAACTTAAAATTTGGTCTTATATCTAGCCTTATATAATTGATTGTCTAAAAAAAACACATTGGTTCACCTATAAGTATTCTGAAAAAGAAATATATACATGGCTTAAATGCTAGTTGAATTGTTGAAAATTTTTTTATAACTGGTGGTTCACCGCTGAGTTACGGGTTCTAACCATCGTAATATTCATTTATTTAGTTATTCATTCTTAATTTCATTCTTGATTCCTGTAGAAAACTTATCAAACTATATAGGGGCCGCGCACTAAAGATTATTGGGAACCTAGTTTCCAAAGAGGTTTGGGACCTCCCCCCCCTTTTCTTATTTAAATTGTCAACCCCCCCCTAAATTCATGCCGTAGCGCGCCCTGGCCCCTGGGTCTGGCAACTTGAACTTGAAGGCCTTTTTTTGACTTTTCTTGATATCAATAAGGCTGCACAAAAAAAATCGGAAGTACGTGCTTGCGCGTACGTATAGCATCAATTATTTGAGGGGGATAGAGGGGGAAGGGGGGTTCTTGAGGGGGTCTGACCTAGGCGATTGACATTGGCTCAATAAATTGGAAATAACCCTCCTCCCCCCCCCCCCC